>NMUG010000627.1:0-21172 GCA_002855965.1 Monotropa hypopitys | reverse complement strand
TCCTAAACCTTTACTATTTTTAGTGAAACCGTAGACTAGGACAGTGGTTTTCCTATATAGGGATCAATTGATGCCTATAGTTTTCCACTATATATCGTTGTGTTGTGCCACTGACTGACTCTTTCCCTTTCTCTTACACTTGCACCTGTGTTTGTGGATCACTTAGAATTTGCACCAATGATTGTTTAGTTACTTTTTATTTTAAAATCGCTTCCGTTTGCAAATATACAAACAATCATTAAAACAATTGTGCAAAGCTAAAAAGTATCATTTAAATTGTGTCAAGCATTAAATATAAGAATTCATAAGATGTTAATTGGTCAACCTAATCACTCCCCCTCTAGGTTGTGGCCTAGTGCGGATTTGCACATTTCAATCTCCATCATTCCTTCTCAGTCCATGCAAGATATCGTTCAAATATCTCTCCCAAGTCACTCTCCTCATCACCTCAGTATCAAAGCGGGTAATCAAATCAGTCCCCGAAGTCATCCTCCTAGATCTCTCCTCATCCTCCCAAGTAACCCTCCTAGACCTCTTCTCATCTCTATAAACTCGGTCCTCAATCATCCCCCTCTCAATCCTAGAGAGTGTCTCCAATAAATCCATGTCTGATGATGAAGTAGGAAAAGGCCCGGATGTGGGTATGGCTGAAGAAGAAGTGATATCAGCTGGAGGTAAGTCTGTGGGTACAACCGGAGGTGGTACTAGTGGTGGAATATGTGGTGGAGCATGTCTAGCCCTGGAAGCATGTTGTCCCTCGCTCCTCTTCAATGTGACATAATTTATTGGACCAAGGGGAGGTGGAAAGAAAACATCCTTTTGGACTAGCCTTGCCCCAGCCTCAATACAGAGAGTAGTAATCATACATGCGTACGGGAGACTAGCAGCACTTCCACTAATGTTAGGAAAATCAACAATTAATTTCCACATGAGCAATGCCACATCAATCACAACCCCTCTCCCTAACTCATAGGCAAGATGGACAACATCTTCTCTTGGAGTCTTCTGGGCACCCTTGGGAAAGAGGTTGTAATGAATAATTTTGTTCAACAAAGCATAGCACCCCTTCAGCATCCCTTGGGTGTACACATCCACATCCTTGCACACAATTTCAGCCAAATTCACTCCTGATGGTAATGAATAACCCTCACTCGGGTAAGTAATATGCTCAGAAGTAGGTCTAGTGCATCCCAAATACTCCGCTATAGAATCAAAAGTAATAATCACTGACTTCCCTTTCACCTTTGCCTTAATTCTATCTACATTCTCCTCTTTCTCGGCTGTCACATAGAATTCTTACACAAAATCGAGAATATATCCACGTACCTCCTCGAACCAAGTAACCAAACCCATGTCATACAAAATCCCATACACTTTGTTCAAGTCATATCTCATCCCGTAGTACGGCATTGGAATAGGTTGAGGCAATTTAATTATTTGCCTCTCGCAAAGTATACTCTTCGTAGCCACAATTTCGTTCCAAGCTTTCTTTCTTGGCTTTCCCTTTTTGCACGATGATGATGCCTCACTGGGTTGAGGTTGTGGTGGTGGAGGTTGAGGAATTGGGTCTCAGTTGGTGGTATTGGTGGTGGTATTGGCCATTCAACAACATTCCTTCTCCCAACATTTCCTTGGGTAAGAGTGACATTAGGATCCGATGGGTTAATGGTTCTTTGTCTATCATATCCTTGGCAGATAACCAGATTCACCCTCTGTTCCATGTCTCTCACCAAAAATTTCCCAAATTTTTTCTAACTTTTTTTTCTACAGCTTAGGCACCAACCGGTTGGGATAGTGAGGCCAACCGAATGCGATGTGGTCGCGTATGAACAGTACCTTGGGTCATGGGAAAATTTTATCCTCATCCAACAACAAATCACCAATTCACGTTTTCACTTTATCAACACATCAGAGCATCAAAACCGACTTCCCTTCACATAGTTCTCCAAAAATACTTCTTCAATTTCTCCTTATATCTCCCGCAAATTAAGAACCCTAAACTTGAAATTAGATTCCGAGATTACCTGAAGAGGGATGGATGTTCCTTTGATTTAGAGGAAGAAGATGGGGAAGTTGGTAGAGAAGGATTAAGGAGGAGAGAGATAGTTGCTTGTTGGAAGACAGGTTAGCAAGAAATCGCCCAGATTCCCCACTCTTCTCAATCGGTTGAGAGCAAGATCTGTATAAATTTCTTTCCCCCGTATTTATACTTCTCTTTTTTTTCTGTGGGTGAAAGTCGCGACCGGTTGAAGGAATGGTCCAACCGGTTGTGATGGATTACATTTTCAAGGCTTATTCTTCAACCGGTTGAGGTAAAGTGGTCGACCGGTTTAAAGGTGTTCTATTGAAATTTGCCAAAAACTCTCAGATCTTGAACCGATTGAGGTGGAATACCAACCGGTTGGAATAAGGGTTGGTAAATGTCTGGTTGAATCCCAGCCGGTTGGGAATGATTTGGCGACCCGTTGGGAGTCATTCTGCTCAAATTCCAACTTCTTCCAAAAATCAACCTCCAACTCCAAAAACTTTTCCAAACCTTCATTTAAGTCCAACCTTCCTAGGAGTGAACTTTGATGTTCCTTAACCATAGAAATGACAACCGCCCATTGTTTTGGTCTTCCTAAGTGTTTGTTCAAACAATGGATGACCCCAAAACTAAAATCAAATCATGTGACTCGGCTCAAGTTGGGTCAAGGGTTGTTTAAACCAAAATTTCTGGGTTTAGTAATCAAAAAATGCCTCTTGTCATTTTTCTAGAATTCCAATAAAAGCATGCAATAATAGGAAGTACTAAAAACAAATGTAAAGTACAAAGAGTCAAGTTTTACCTTACAATTGAAAGATTGGCTCAAAGGAATTTGATGTGGGCTTTTGAATCTCCACTCCGGTAGATTTGGCTTTGCACCTCATGCCCTCGAGATCCAAAATTTCCTGAATTTTCACTCAATACAAATTTAGTCAAAACACCTAACTTATCTACAAGATTAATAAAAAGAACGACGTAAACTACCACCGGTCCATCACACGGACAAGACGAGTCATACTTTTCTTCCCAATCTACTAAAACTAGCAAATTGGGTGGCTATACTAGACCATCATACTCCTAAAACTATAATGCATGAAACATAATGAATGCCAAAAAGATAAATGAAAAATTTGTACAAAAACCAAACAAAAATCAATGCAAATGTAATGCAAAAATGAATATGGACATGCAACTATGCAACCTAACTAAGGAAATGCAAGAAAAATGCAAGGGAACATTGCACATACCCCCCAACTTGAATGATGCATTGTCCCTAATGCATAAGCAAAAAGAATAAATGAAAGAGTAAAGAACTTTTGGCTTAACATCATTACAATAGCAAACATACCTTGGGTAGCTCAACATTTCCTACAACTTTTCAACACAAATCTCAAAAACTAATTAGAACAAAATAAGGGAAAAAAATGGAAGGTAAAAAGAAAATGCAAAAAAAAAAATGAAAACAATTTCAAGAACAAGAAGAGACTTCATTTGAGTGTGTGCAATTAGGAGTCCGGTTCAACATAAACCAGATCATGAAGCTCTTCTACAACTTCCTCTATTGAGAATGGTTCAAGAAAATGTTTTAAGCGTTGACCATTTACTTTATTGATGTATCCCGAAGATAGGTCCTCAATCTCAACGGCTCCATGATTATACACCTTTTTAACCGTGTAAGGACCGGACCATCTCGTTCTAAGCTTATCCGGAAATAGGTGAAGCCTAGAGTTGTAAAGTAGGACCTGTTGGCCCGGTTCAAAATTTTTTCTCAAAATGTTTCGGTCATGAATGATTTTCAATTTTTCCTTATAAATTCTAGAATTTTTATAGGCATCATGCCTCATTTCTTCCAATTTGTTCAAGTCAAGCTTCCGTTTGGAACCCGCGGCGGGTAAGTTAAAATTTAGATTTTTCAAGGCCCAATACGCCTGGTGTTCCATCTCAACCGGAAGATGACATGCCTTGCCATAAACTAGCCGATAGGGAGACATTCCTAAGATGGTCTTGTAGGCCATTCGATAGGCCCAAAGAGCATCCGTTAGACGGTTTGACCAATACTTTCGGTTGGGATTCACTGTATTCTCAAGTATGTGTTTAACTTCCCTATTGGCCAATTCGGCTTGACCATTTGTTTGCGGATGGTATCCAGTAGACACTTTATGAGTAATACCATATTTGGCCATGAGAATGCCAAATGGTCGATTGCAAAAATGAGTGCCTTGGTCGCTAATTATGGCTTGAGGCATCCCAAACCTAGAAAAAATGTGCTCCTTCATGAATTTTAGCACAACTTTATGGTCATTGGTTCTAGTTGGGATGGCCTCAACCTATTTGGATACATAGTCAACTGCAAGTAGAATGTATAAATACCCAAAATAAGATGGGAAAGGGCCCATAAAATTGATGCCCCAACAATCAAATATTTCTATAACAAGAATGGAATTCAAGGGCATCATATTTCGATGGGTTATACCCCCCAACTTTTGGCACCTTTTGCATCTTTTGGAAAATTCAAAACAGTCCTTAAATACCGAGCGCCAATTCAAACCACTTTGCAAATTTTCGCAGCCGTCTTTTTTGAAGAAAAGTGGCCTCCACAAGTCCCCTCATGACAAAAAGAAATAATGCCTGACATTTCTTCATTTGGCACACATCGCCTCATGATTTGGTCTGGACAATATTTAAACAAATAAGGATCGTCATAAAAAAATGTCTCACCTCACTCAAAAATCTTTGCTTGTCATGAGTGGTCCAATGGCTAGGTATTTGTCCAGTAACTAAGTAGTTAACAATGTCCGCATACCATGGACAAGTACCTAAGCCATACAAATGGTAATCCGAAAATGTATCTACAATGGGTGTGGTGTCCGACGAATCATGAAATGTCAACCTAAAAAGGTGGTCGGCCACCACATTCTCTACTCCCTTCTTATCTTTAATCGTAATGTCAAATTCATGGAGCAAGAGAATCCACCTAATGAGTCTTGGTTTGGCATCTTGTTTTGTGAGTAGATATTTTAATGTTGCATGATCGGTGTAAATAACAATAGGTGACCCAATGATATATGATCGAAATTTATCTAAGGCAACGACTATCGCTAGCAACTCTTTCTCGGTAGTGGTGTAATTCATTCGAGCATCATTTAGAGTCTTGCTAGCATAGTAAATAACACATAGATTCTTATCAATCCTTTGCCCTAGCACCGCCCCAATGGAAAAATCACTAACGTCACACATTAATTCAAAGGGGAGTTTCCAATCTGGGGACTTCATTATTGGTGGAGTTGTTAACATCTCTTTCAATGTAGAGAATGCTTGTTCACATGAGGGAGTCCACTCGAAGGAAACATCATTTGCTAAGAGATTACACAAAGGGCGTGAAATCGCACTAAAACCCTTAATGAACCTCCTATAAAAGCTCACGTGACCCAAAAATAATCTTACGTCTTTAACGCATATAGGGGTTGGGAGATTCGAAATAAGCCCAATTTTGGCTTGGTCAACTTTAATACCCTTGGCCGACACAATGTGGCCCAATACAATTCCCGAAGTGACCATAAAATGGCATTTCTCCCAATTTAAAACCAGATTTTTTTCTTCACAACGAATCAAAACTTGTTCAAGGTGACTTAGACAATCGTCAAAAGTATTTCAAAAGAGTGAGAAGTCATCCATGAACACTTCAACAATTTTTTCAGTCATGTCACTGAAAATTCCCAACATGCATCTTTGAAATGTCCCCGGGGTATTACAAAGTCCAAATGGCATCCGCCGGTAGGCGTATATACCAAAAGGACATGTGAATGTCATCTTTTCTTGATCCTCAGGGGCAATTTCAATTTGATTATATTCTGAATACCCGTCAAGGAAGCAATAGTAGGCATGTCCCGCTACCCTCTCAAGCATTTGATCAATGAAAGGTAGGGGAAAGTGGTCCTTCCTTGTGCAAGTATTGAGCTTACGATAATCGATGCACACCCTCCACCCGGTGACTACACGGGTAGGGATGAGTTCATTTTTTTCATTTTTTATCACCGCAAGTCCAGATTTTTTAGGCACCACTTGTATGGGACTAACCCACTTGCTATCCGCAATGGGGTAGATGATGCCAACATCTAATAATTTTAGCACTTCGTTCCTCATGACATATTTCATGATTGGATTCAACCGACGTTGTGGTTGTCATGAGGGTTTGGCACTATTTTCAAGATAGATATGGTGGGTGCACAATATTAGGTTGATTCCATGAATATCGGCAATAGTCCAACCCAATGCATTTTTGTGATTCCTCAACACTTCAATTAATTTTTTATCTTGAGCTAGCTCAAGTGTTGAGGAAATTACAACCGGAAAAGTCTCATCCTCTCCTAGAAACACATACTTCAAAATAGGGTTAATTGTTTGAGTTCATGTTTTGGTGCCCCTGTTTGAGATGGTTCACTAGGTTCCCTTATCTCTCCTAGGTTTTCAAAGATATTTTCCCCCAACTTCACTCACAACCTCCATTTTATAAAAAAATTCTGAAATTTCCATCTCTTCGGGAGAAGAAACATGTTCCTCTACTCCCGCATTCAACAACAAGGATTCCAATGGGTCTTTTGTAAAATTACTTTCAAAATAGCCCACGGTCTCAATAACTTTCACCTCATGTACTTCCTCATCATCTCCCGGTTGCCTACAAACATTGAACACGTTCAACTAAACTATCATGTTTCCAAAGGTAAGGTGCATAATCTCATTCCTACAATTTATTTGAGCATTTGTAGTTGTAAGGAAGGGACGTCCTAGAATGACGGGAATTTGAACGACAATGTTGGCAACGGGTTGTGTATCTAGGACAACAAAGTCTACGGGGAAGTAAAATTTTTCAATTTGAACAATGACGTCCATGACCATTCCCCGTGGCACTTTCACGCTCCTATCCGTAAGTTGGAGAGTTATGCTTGTAGGTTGTAACTCTCCAAGTCCAAGTTGTTTGTAGACCGAATAGGGTAAAAGATTGACACTTGCTCCAAGTTCGAGCAAGGCCCTTTTGATTTTATTTGCCCCAATGGTTATAGCAATGGTGGGGCACCCCGGGTCTTTGAACTTAGGAGGTGTTTCCTCTTTAAGAAGAGAGCTAACATTTTCAGCTAGGAAGGCCTTCTTTTGCACATTCAATTTTCTTTTGACGGAGCAAAGGTCTTTGAGAATTTGGCATAAGATGGTACTTGACGGATGGCATCAAGCAAAGGAATATTGACCTTAACTTGTTTAAAAAGTTCATAAATTTCAGTTTGGTCATTCATCTTAGCCAAGCCCTTCAATTGTTGAGGGAAAGGAGCCGGAATGGGCTTTTCCTCTTTTTTTCCAAGTCAAGGCTTCCTTGTTCAATTTTTTTCTCTTCTTTTTCTTTTTCTTCATTAAAATCTTGATTTGACATCCGGGTAGGAATTGTTTTGTCAATGATTTTTCCGTTTCTCAAGGTGGTGATTGCTTTGATTTGCTCTTGATTTGTTTCTTTCCCGGATGTACTTCCAATGGAATGTAGCCCCTTGGGATTTGCTAGGGGTTGAGCTGGAAATTTTCCTTTCTCTTGTCGGAGGAGACCAATTGTTGCACTTATTTTTGTCATTTGTTGTTGCAAGTCTATGATCATTTGATTTGTGGCATGTTGTTGTTGTTGTTGAGTGGTTTGCATAAATTGTATCATGGTCTCCTCAAAGTTCCTTTGATTGGGTGGTTGGTACAAGGGCGCTTGGTGTTGATGATTTTGATTGAAGTTTTGATTTTGTGGCCCTTGTTGATGGAATTGGTTTGGTGGATGAGTTGGTCTATTATTGTCATTCCTCCAACGAAGGTTAGGATGATTTCCTTAATTTGGATTATAACCTTCGTTGTAGATGTTGTTAAATGATTGACGGGGTTGATTTTGAGATTGTTATTGGTTAACATAGTTAACCTTGGATTGATCATTCAACATTCCCTTAAGAGTAGGGATGGATGGGCATTGGTGAGTGATATGGTCCTCATTGTCACAAATGGAACATGGCTCCCCCTTGGGTTGAGCCATGGAAATCTCATTCACTGTTTTCAGCTCAAGGCCTTCAACCTTTCTTGTGAGATGAGTGAGTCTAGCTTGCAGGTCATCGGGAGATTGTAATGTGTATTTCCCCCAGAAGATGGGGCTGAATTGTTAACTCCCTTTGTCCTATCGTTTGGATCCGTATTATCCCATATTTGTGCTATTTCGGCCAAGTGGTCGAAATAGTCCATAGCATCATCGGGATTTTTGTCCAAAAGTCTCCTGGACACATCATCTCTATAAATTGGCGTGTATTTGGAGAACTTCCCTCATGAAAGAAGCTTACTAGTTGCCAATCCGAAAAACTATGACGTGGGACCGAATTCAAGAGGTCCTTGAATCACTCCCAACTTTAATAGAATGGTTCATGTGGTTTTTCGGAAAAATTCGAGATTTGCTTTTTAATGAGATGGTTTTGTGCATAGGGAAGAATTTCGTGAAAAATGCCTTAGTGATCTCATCCCAAGAGTTAATAGACCTAGGCCGCAACCCGTTGTACCAAGTTGTGGCCTGGTCTTTTAAAGTGAATGAAAAGAGCTTCATAAATGCAAAGTCTTCTCTTTGGTTCCTCTCAAGCATAGTGCGAACAATCTCCTTGAATTCCTTAATGTGAAGATATGGGCTTTCGTGATCAAGCCCATGAAAGTGAGAAAGACAAGAGAGCATGGCAGGTCTAACTACAAAATCTCGTGCTTGCACGGGCAAGACGAGACATGAAGGTGCACTAACTCTTGGAGGATTTAACCTCTCCTTTAACGTCAACACTTGAGGCTCTAAATCCTCATGAACTCCTTCATACCCATGATGCCCATATTGATTGAATTGCATCGGATTTGGGCCATTCATAGAGTTAAAGTTGGTGTTGTTTCATTCAAAGAATTCATGGGATTTTGAGGATTTGTGTAATTCAGTTGATTATGTGGAGTGGTATGAGTGGTTGGTGTGAGGGCATGGTTCATCCCGTCTTGTGAAGGATCCATTTGATTTTGAGGGAGAGATTCCGGATGTGTGTCATGTATGTTGTTCACTCTCACCAATCTATTTTCCGAATTCCTTGCCCACATGAACAAGAATGAACAATGTCTAGCACAAGAGAACTAATAAAATCGGACTAAGCGCCACTCCCTAGCAACGGCGCCAAAAATGTTTGTCCGTAACAAATGATTTTCCCAAGCGTAGGAAATACAGTTGTCGCGTGTAGCAAAATATCTGTAAATACCGAGTCGAATCCACAGGAAATGGGTTAGTTTAATGTTTAAAAGTCTTCTTGTGTGAAAATAAGGAAAAGGAAAGAAATTAATGTTTGTGATGTGTTTTAGTCTAAAGTCTAAGATTTAGGGTTTAAACGATGTATGAAAATGGTTGGATTCTTAGGCTTCAACCCTAATCCTTCTATAAAGACCAATTTCTCTTTCAATAGACTTCTCAACTCAAGTCCAAGAATTAGGGTTTGTAACTTCAAGTAATTCCAATAGTGCAATGAACAAATCACTCCCAAGCATTAGATGTGCCAAGCATCTCTTGTCTACATCTAATCAAAGCAATGATATATTCATCCATTCTTGAATATTGAAGAATTACAAAACCCTAACTTTTGGTCAAGCAAGAAAAACATGCATGCATGGAGGAATCTATCTCTATAGTTAGATTAGGGTTTAGAACCTTCAAATCCAACCCTAAAGATCTAGCTATCTATGACTACAATTAAATCTAAAGCAACAATTGAAATCAACATCATTCTTGATCAAAACTTGAAACAAGTAATTATAACTATGGAATGTAGAGAACTTGCCTAATGAAGAACAAAGAACATAATAACATGTAAAAGAAATCTAAATCTAATCTTCTCAATCAACTAATCAATCCTGTCTTCAATCTCCAGTCTTCTTCTACAAGTTCCCTCTCTATCTCTAAAATGCTCTCTAAGGTTCTCAGTACAAGAAATGTAAGAATGAGATCCTTTGGGATGAAGCCCTAGGCTTCCTTATATACTAAGGCATTTAAAATATTACAAAAATACCACGCAAAGTCGGTTCCAAGGTTAATTTCCCGTTCAAATGCATTTTGGATCGAAATCTGCCAAACCAGACTGCTCGTACCCGGTACCGTAACCGGTTGGGATTGACCCTCCAACCGGTTGAGAACAGGTTTGTTCGCTAATACCTCTGAATCACATTAGCCTTGAACCAGTTGGAATGGGGACCTCAACTGGTTGGGAGGTCCTCTGTTCAACTCTCGACTTCATGCTTCAGCTTACAAAGCGGTTGGTGCTTGCCCTTTGGGAATCGGTTGGGACTATCTTCAACCGGTTGGGAATGTTCCTCCAACTGGTCAACAAGTGTTCTGCTGGAATTGTTTCTTCATGCATAAAAGGGTAATCCAAGTGCAAGTGCAACCGGTTGGGAATGAGCCTCCAACCGGTTGGGAAGTGTTCTGCTGGAAAATGTTTCTTCACATTTGAAACTTAGATCGGTTGGTACATTCTCTTGAGAAATGCTTAATGAAACTTCAACCGGTTGCAAAGAGTATTGCCTGACATCTTTGTCTTGTTCTTGGCTCCATCTTCTTTTGCCTTAGCACATCTTTGCCAATCCTATAAAATTCAACTACACAACAAAGCTAACAAAAACACATGAAAATGACTATTTATTCAAGAATGATCCAACTAACACTACTTATGCAAATTCTTATTGAAAGTAGAACAAAACTAACATGATTTATGCTAAGAACCATAAGATTGGGAGTTATAATTGGTACAATTAAGTACCAATCAGATGTCGTTGGTCCTGACTGATGTGGACGCTAATGTCCACTCCGTGACTGCTCTACTGAACCAGCCTCAGTATGACCACATGCTCTCCTCCAACAATCTCTGGCTACGTGACCCACCTGGTCACACTCAAAACAGATCGAAGCTCTATAATCATCTCTAAAGTGCCCAGGCTAGTGACACCGATGGCAGACAATCGGACCATAAACTGATCCTGCACTAGCCTGAGATCTCTGGCCTCCTGAGAAATAGGACTGCTTCCTCTGGCATTTTATTCCCATACTACCTGATGAAGAACTGGAATTAGAAACCTACATGTGCGGCTTCCAGATCTTCACCTCCCTCTATTGGTCTCTATTGGGCTCAATAGCCCTCGCACAAGCCACTATGTCTGGAAATACTCGAATAAGTTGGCTCATTACAAGCCACTGGACTGAAGAGTGAATACCCTTCTCAAATCTCTTGCATTTCCTGCCTCGGTACTAACCAAGTCTGTGGCAAATCAGGACAATGCCTGGAATCACATAGCATACTGGGATACAGTCATAGTCCCTTGTTCGAGCTTCTCAAACTGCTCCTGCAACTGTTCTCGATAGCTCTCCGGGAAGTACTGCCCCTTAAATATCGTCTGAAAATCTACCCATGTCATCGACCGAATGGGATCAAGGACGGCCTGTGTATCAGCATCTCCACCGATGAGTAGGTTGGCACGTCGTATTTCTAGAATAGAGCTCCATCTGTAATGACACGAATTTCCATAATATTTTTTCGGATTAAAAATTGTACCTTGCATCAATTTTTAGGTATTGAATTCCTTCTCTGGCTTGTTTCCATAGTGTGATTATGATCCCAGGATGCTTATGGACCTGTATACATTGTTTGATTTGAGTCTTGGACGTTTCGGGGTGGTTCGGAACCCCTTTTTCTGTCATTTTCCCATTCTAGTGCAGTTGCACTAGTGTAGTGTGGATGTGCACCGGTGCAGAATGGTTGTTGAGTCTACTGTTCGAATCTTGGAACAGTTACACTGGTGCAGATGTGATGTGCACCGGTGCAGGGAGGTTCTGATGCTACTGTTCTAATTTTGGGAATAGTTGCAACGGTGCAGCTGAGATGTGCACTGGTGCAAGAGGACTTTTGAGCACACTGTTCGATTTTTAAAGCAGTTGCATCGGTGCAGCTAAGGCTTGCACCGGTGCAGGGTGGGGTTGCATCGGTGCAACATTGTTGTGCACCGGTGCAAAGTCTGTCTGGCAGACTCATTAAGGGCATTTTGGGGATTTTCTTAAAGGCTCGCATATAAGGGACCCTTGGCCCGAATTTGGCCATTTGGTGGCTCTTCAAGAACCCTAGGGCAGCCTCTCTTCTCCCCCTCTCCTCCACTCCAACTTCTCTCTTGATTTTGAGGATCATCCATGGAGTTTTTGAAGAAATCACAAGAACTAACGATGATCTGTGCACCGAGGGCTATCCGGAACACCCGCTACTTTCGTCATTCACCGAAGTTCAGATGAAAGGTTTTTGGTAAAGCTACACTAAGGTAGGAATGTTCTATCCTTAATAATGCTTGTGGTTATGCCTTCTCCTCCACTCCCTTGAAATCTATCTGATTCGCATAAATTTCGTGTTTGATACATTATGGTAAAATTGACTTAGGGTTTGAGGTCCAATGATGAAATTGGGACTAGAAATAGAGTCCCTAGGGTTGTATTTACCTAGGACAATGTTCAATTTCGGGCTTAAAAAACATGTGTAGAAAGCCCCAATTTCCGATGAACCCTAACGTACAATTTAGGGGTTTTGGTCTAGATGGCATCGAATGATGAAATTGACTTTGGAATAGTGAAATTGGACCCAAGTAACCCTTAATAGATGGGGTTGGTGTCGTGGACTTGTACGATAAATATCGGTCGCACTTTGGTTGTGTAGCACGCTAATTGTTTATAATTGTAATGAACGTAGATAGGAACTACTTTCCTCATTTGGATAATTAATGGAAGTTTTATACTACATTGTGATATGCTTGATGGCCATGGGTCATAGTGGCTTAAATCAATATAGATATAAATGTATATATATGCACTCAGGAATGGACTTGACCTTAAGGGATTCCCGGAGTGATATATTGGAAATGATGATATGGGCAATATGGAATGGACTTGACCTTAAGGCATTCTTGTATGTGTGCCAACTCTATGATATGAGTAATTCGGGGTAGACTTGACCTTAAGGAACCCCAGGGTATAAATATGAGATGTGAGTAATCCGGGGTAGACTTGATCTTACGGAACCTCAGGATATGTATGTACACGAACTATGAATTATGCGGGATGGACTTGACCTTAAGGTACCCAAAGACATGTGTACACTTGATAAATGGACAATATGGGATGGACTTGACCTTAAGGGATCCCGGGATTGTTTTATATCCTTATGAATTATGGATTAATACGGGGTGGACTTGACCTTGAGGGACCCCAGGGTATATGTAAATCATATTGGGATAAACTTGTAATGGAATCCCCTTGGCACTTGATAGCGTATAATCTTTGGAACAATGAAAGAACTGACGAGTGGCACGTGAAAAGAAAAGAGAACATATACGATAGATGGTGTGGACACCCTTCTTTGTTGTCCCTTGTGCTATACTTACACACTTCGTTTGGATTGGAATGTGTTAAAATAGTTGGATCATTGCCATGCACTGCCTCATGCATATTCCTATGCAACTTTGTACATTCACACACTCATTCACGCAAATCATAAATATGTTAGTGATAGATATTTCCTACTTTGGCATGATACATCCTTCTTTTTAAACTCTACAGGTAAGGAACCGGTGTTTGATGATCTTGGAGTACATTGATGCCTTGAGAGTACTTGAAGACTTGTGAACTTTCCTTTCTTTTAGTTTATCCCTTTTGGGGTTTGTAATAGGATGGTGGCATGTAATAACTTTCATACTCTCTATATATATATATCTCCCTTTCTATGTGTTGGTTTTATTTTCTTAGTTCACTCTTGGATTTTGATGTTTGTGTGGAATGGGATGCATTGATACTTAGACTGTCACACCCTGGATTTTCAAACCATTTTTTTTGAAATCATTTGATAAATGGGGAAACAAACATGGATCATCATAATTTAGAGTACGTCCAAACACCACAACATCCCATTCAAAAAATACTTAAAAATACGAGAGTGAGTAAATAGCTAAAAGCATGAGTTCCAAACCATAGAATGGGTAGAAGAGAACAAGATGCCAATGTTTAAGTTATTACAAAACATGAGTCTAGTACAATCCTCAAAATGGGGCATTTCCATAACCAAAATATAGTGCATGTCTTGATGACTACCAAAAATCCCACAATCTTCAAGGAGCTCCCAAATCTTCAAATATTGGACTTTTTCTTGTAGAACCTTTAAAAAAAGGGCGTGTCACACCAAAGTAGGAAATATCTAAAACCAATATGTTAATAGTTGGCGTGACTAGTGTGTGCTATGAACATGAACAGAAATGTATATCAAGCATGAATGAGCTACTAAATGCATGGCAATTGATCCCACTACCCACACATTAATATCTATACACAAGTGGGATGAGAGTAAAACAAAGAGGAGAGTAACTAATCAAGTACTCTATCATACCAATACATTTACTTCATTTCTCTTTATTCATAGGATATAAAAGTGAGTCCACACATGTTCCGGCACTTGCATAATATCAAGACTAGGGGATTCCGTCGTAAGCCTACCCATTAAGTGTTATAGACTTATTATCCTTTCTTTCTTTCAACGTATAGAAGTAACCCGGGATTTCGTCACAAGCACGTTTGGTTCATTCGTTGATGGATGCGCCAAGGAGCATCAACCAAGTCCCTCCAAGGCAATCCCAATATGTCATAAAGTCATTGATAGGGTGGGTTTAAGGTGGTAGCTCATCAACTCACCGACCTAACCCCTCCGTCATTCCCCAAGTACGTTGGGAGGGCTACACGACCCCCATTGTGCACAATGTCGTGGGTGGAGCGACCAACCCGGAAACCACCTAGCCAAGCCCATGTCCGACCATTTATAATATTTCCCTATCGGTATTGTTTACATGCCATCCCGAGCCACGCGGATGCGACAATACTTTAATGACATGAGGATAGTCATATCTCACCATTCTGAGCCACGCGAATGTAAGTAATCTTTGTTTCATGTGCAACATTCCGAAACTACATGGATACATTCAATTTAATCTAGTGATACAAGAGGTGTCATTTTCGTATGTATTCGTCAATGCATTCACATCGTACAAGGGGCTTAGTAATTTTATAAGGTAATCACAATTCGTTCAATTTTTATTGATCATAGCATATGCCCCAAACCCGCTAATTAACAATCAAACATACTTAATTTCACGTGGGAAACTACAATTTAACTATTCCACCCCCTTAGAACCAAAACCCCCAAATTTCCAAAATGTAAGTACTATGATTTTAGGGCTTTTTACATGAGGGTTCACAATACAAAATTGAACTCATTAATGGTTAGCCATGACCCTAGGGACTCCATTACACCCATTAATTTCATTGTTAGACCACAAACCCTAGGTTAAAATAATCACATAGCATACCCATGAAAATCAATATCAATATACATATAACTCAACAAGGAGAAGAGAGAGCACAACTAAAACATGTATAGCCATAGAAATCTCCTACCTTAGTGAAGCTTGAGAAACCCTAGACTTTGAAACTTTGACGTGCGCCAAAACTATGGGGCTTCACGTGTAGATATCCTCGCTAAGAACAACGTTAGTGCTTTGGATTTATTGATTTGAGCTTCATAGAGTCTTGGTTTTCAATCTCTAAGCTTGGATAACAATGGAGGTAGGGAGAGATTGAGAGGATAGGGTTAGAGAGAGGTAGAAGAAGAGTGGGAATGAAGAAAATCGGGCTCAAGATGATATATATACCCCCCAAGACAAAAATACAAAACTGCCCTTAATGAGGTCTGCCAGACAGACTTTGCACCGTTGCACAGCAATGCTGCACCGATGCAAACCCACTCCACACCGGTGCAAGCCTTGTCTGCACCGATGCAACTGCTTAAATAATCGAGCAGTGTGTTCTCAACACAACCTGCACTGGTGCACATATAAGCTGCACCGGTGCAACTGTTCCAACATTTTGAGCAGTAGCCTCAGAACTTCCCTGCACCGGTGCACAGAACAGCTGCACCGGTGCAACTGCTCCAGAACTTGAACAATAGCACCAACAACTCTCCTGCACCGGTGCACACCCACGTTGCACCGGTGCAACTGCACCAAACTCAGAAAAAGGACTGAAACAAGGGTTCTGAACCACCCCGAAACATTCCGAATTCAAGTCAAATGATGTATAAGTGTACAAAGGCATCCCAGAACCATATTCTCAATATGGAAACAAGTTCGAGAAGGAATTCAATAGTAAAAACCAATCTAAGGCATGATTTTAACTCCAGAACATAGTCAATCGCCTCTTCAGCTCCTCAAAAGCTATCTTACACGAGTCACGCCAAATGAACAGAATACCCTTTTGGGTTAAGCAATCCAAAACAAAACGTCGATAATAACAGGCTAGCCTAATGAAACTGCGAACATCGAACACACTTTACGAACGGGGCCACAAAGAGACTACATCAACCTTGCTAGGATCAACCGACACACCCCCTCGCGACATGACATGACCGAGGAACTTCACCTCCGGAAGCCAAAACTCACATTTGCTAAGGTTGGCATATAAATGATGCTCTCGGAACAACTCCAACACAACCCGAAGATGAACGTGGTGCTCTTCCTCGGAGGCAGAATAAATGAGAAGGTCATCAACAAATACCACTACAAAGTGATCGAGGTGAATACAGAAAATACAGTTCATGAGATCCATGAATGTCGCTGGAGCATTTGTCAAGCCAAATGGCATGACAACAAATTCATAGTGACCGTAACGAGTACGAAATGCGGTCTTCGGAATATCTTCCGCCCGAACAAGCAACTGATGGTAGCCAGAATGCAAATCAATCTTTGAGCAACACGTGGAACCACGAAGCTGGTCAAATAGATCATCAATCCTCGACATCGGATATTTATTCTTTACAATAACCCGATTCAATTTCCGATAGTCAATGCACAATCGCAATGAACCGTCCTTCTTCTTTGCAAATAACGCTGGCGCACCCCAAGGTAAAGAACTAGGCCGAATGAAGCCCAACTCATAAAGCTCCTGTAACTGGGATTTCAGCTCCTATAACTCCGCTGGAGTGAATCTATAAGGTGGTACCGAAATCGGAGACATACCGGGCAACAAATCGATGGAGAATTCCTCCTCTCGCCTAGGTGGCAAACCGGGAAACTCTGCAGGAAATACATCTGGGAACTCGCAAACAACTGGGGGTAGCTCTCTACGTAGAGAGGAATCGTCGTCGAGACTGAGACTAGCCAACATACAACTGACTGAATCGCGCTCCCTCAGATCATACAATGAATAGGCGATAGACTCCTTTCCGTTGCCATACACATAGAAATAAACTCCTCCGGGAGAAAACAATCGCACTCAGCACCGATAACAATCAATATGGGCGTGGAAGGTAGACAACCAGTCCATCCCTAAAATCAGATCGAATCCAGACATTCCCAGAACAACAAAATCGAAGATAAATCTATGGTCCTCAAGAGTCAGTTCACAATCCCTGCACACTCGGTCTAGACGAACATGGCCTCCGACAGGGGTGTCGACAAACAACGGTGGATATAGAATGTCCAAGTCCAACTCCAAAGAACGAGCGAAATATGCAGTTAAGAATGAATGTGATGCACCAGAATCAAACAACACATTTGCCCGAGAATTATAAATGAGAAACATACCCCGCACAACTGAGGATTTCGGCTGTTGATGAGCTACAGGAGGAGTACAAGTCGTTGGAATGGCAAAAACTCTGCCCTGAGTCGTCAGACCCTACTGATAACCTCCTCTCTGTTGAAACTGCTGAGTAGTCCTGGAAGGAGTCAGAACTCCTCCAGTGCGAGATGCCTGAACCGAACCAGATGGTCCCGACTGCTGCGAACGATACTATCCACCCCGCTGCTGCTGCGACTGCTACTGTGATCTTGCATTACCACGATCACCTGCTCCTCTCTGACAATCTCTGGCTATGTGGCCCGCCTGGACGTACTCGAAACAAACTGTAGCCTTACACTCTGATCGGATATGGCCTGGATGATCACAATGGTGACAAATGATGGGACTCCGAACCGAACCTGCACTGGCCTGTGATCGCTGGCCTCTAGAAAAGCGAGACTGGTCCCGCTGTTGTTTCTTCCCAAAGCTGCCTGAGGATGAACTAGAATTGGAAACCTGCCTATGCAGTTCCCACACCTTCTCTCTCTAAGCTGAATCTCTCTGCTGATGATCCCTCTTGGGCTAAATTACCATAGCGCAGTCAACAATATCTGCAAAGACTTTGATCCAATGACTCATCACCAACCACTGGACCGAAGGGTGAAGACCCTTCTCGAACCTTTTTCACTTTCTCTCCTCTGAACCTACTAGGTATGTCGTAAAACGGGACAATGCCTGAAATTTCAAGGCATATTGGGACACCGCCATCGTACTCTGCTCTAAGTGCTCAAACTGCTCCTTGAGATGCTCCCTGTAACTCTCTGGAAAATACTGCCCTTCAAAAATAGCCTGGAAGTTTACCCAAGTCATAGAATGAATCGGATCCAGGATAACCTGTGGGTCAGCATCCCCACTAGCAAGAATATTGGTACGCCTTATTTCAATAATGGAACTCCACCACTGGGTGGCTTCTCTTGTAAGCTAGTAAGTGGCACAAAAAATACGAAGCTTATCCTCTGTGATGTCCAGGGTGTCCAACACCTTTCGAATGTTGTATAACCAGTGATTGGCATCAAGTGGATCGCCTTCCCCGTTGAAAATAGGGGGATCCATCCTCCTGAACTCTCGAAGCGCCTCTATCGTGCAGTTTCCCGCATTCTCCCTGGGTGCTACAAACCCACAGCTAGCATCGACCATGGCGGCCACTAGCTCTTGTGCAAACTGGCTAGGAGCAACAAGCCCCTCCAGAGTAGGAAATGGAATAACAGGAGATGCATCATCCTCCATACCTACTCAATGGTCGTCAACTTCTTCGCTATGTGCCTCCTAAACATTGTTCCTACGACCTCTTCCCAAAGCAATATTGCGACGTGGAGGCATTCTATAAAAAATGACGAATACGATAAGAATAGAGCATAAGACAAGCCTCGAGTGGATACTTCTGTCAACTATGTAAAGTCCTATCAAGGAGAGGTACACTCGACGATATTAAGAATAGATTATCATAACCAATAGAATTAATAAACAGGTCTACAACCCAAAATGGGACACTGCATATGAATTACTCCCTTAACCGACACTAACCTATAGATCATTGCCATGCATGCTCAAATGTTCACACACATATGCGAGATGATGCAAACTCAAACTCAATACAACCCATAGAGACTAAGAGTCTCCCCAAAGGCCTAAGTTTTCGAAACCAAAAGCTTTGATACCAAGTTGTCATGCCCCGGATTTTCAAACCATTTTTTTAAATCATTTGATAAATGGAGAAAAAACATGGATCATCATAATTTAGAGTACATCCAAACACCACAACATCCTATTCCAAAAATACTTAAAAATCCGAGAGTGAGTAAATAGATAAAAGCATGAGTTCCAAACCATAGAATGGGTAGAAGAGAACAAGATGCCAACGTTTAAGTTACTACAAAACATAAGTCTAGTACAACCCTCAAAATGGGGCATTTCCAAAACCAAAATATAGTGCATAAGTCTTGATGACTACCAAAAATCCCACAATCTTCAAGGAGCTCCCAAATCTTCAAATATCGGACTTATTCCTTTAGAAGCTTTAAAAAAAGAGCGTGTCATGCCAAAGTAAGAAATATCTATAACTAATATGTTAATAGTTGGTGTGACTAGTGTGTGCTATGAATATGAATAGAAATGTATATCAAGCATGAATAAGCTACTAAATGCATGACAATTGATCCCACTAGCCACACATTAATATCTATACACAAGTGGGATGAGAGTAAAACAAAGAGGAGAGTAACTAATCAAGTACTCTATCATACCAATACATTTACTTCATTTCTCTTTATTCATAGGATATAAAAGTGAGTCCATACATGTTCCGGCACTTGCATAATATCAAGACTAGGAGATTCCGTCGTAAGCCTACCCATTAAGTGTTATTGACTTATTATCCTTTCTTTCTTTCAACATATAAAAGTAACCCAGAATTTCGTCACAAGCACAGTTGGTTCATTCGTTGATGGATGCGCCAAGGAGTGTGGTGACCGGACCCACACCCTGGGAAGAAAAAGGATCGCACAAGTTAAACACCTACGAGTCGGCCTGGCCGGCCCAATGGAACCGAAGGCCTTAAACTGTGACCGATCCTTGGCACTCGGATTGCCCCCTTCGGCAACCTTTGGCGCCGCACCCGACTCATTACCGAACAGACCGGACCATCCAGAGGGCTACCCTCTTATCTCTGTCGCGGGGAATTCACCATAGTACCCCGTCCGTACGACTTGACCCGATCCACCAACCGTCCAGGCCCACCATGAGGACCGTGACGTACGTCCCATTCACCATTCGTGAGCCCCAAGCCAACATTTCCCTATAAATACCCCATATGGGTACTGTTCACGGGATCTGGATCCAATTTCTGATCCCCGACCACTGACTGTCCGGCCTCCCCCGTTTATGCTTTAACCTATTCTTTAAACGATTCTAACTTAAGCATCGGAGGCCCCGTTGGTTAAAACCCCACCGGCGGGCACTCACCCTTGTGTTACAGGAGCCAAACAGGAGAATACCATTTACTTGTTTGCAGGGACCACTCAGACCTCCAGTCAAAGCCTACTCCCAGTGTCCGAAGGCCTAGAAGTCCAAGAGAAGCCTCCGGCAGAAACAAGTCCCCACAATTGGCGTTCACAATGGGACCTTAGCACCAGTATCTGTGGAAATCGGCTGTCTGCCCATACTCTCTAACTGCTCTCATGGAAGACGGACACACCACACTAGGGGTCCAAGACCCTACTCTCCCCGTCGATCCTGCTCTTCCCCCCCCCCCACAACATGTCTCTATGGGGCTCTTCTCTCTTCACCGACCGGTCTTACACCGGAGCTCGGTTCAGCCTATGCTGCGGCCATGGACCGGATGCTAAAAGAAAAAGACGCAGAGATCGCCAAGCTTCGCGACCAGGTGG
>NMUG010000626.1:0-21183 GCA_002855965.1 Monotropa hypopitys | reverse complement strand
GATCCTAAATTCACATCGAGGTTTTGGCAGAGTTTGAAGCATACTTTGGGAACCTCATTGAAGTTAATTACGGCTTTCGATCCTCAAACCAATGGTCAGTCGGAAAGGACTATTCAAATCTTGGAAGATATGTTGCGAGGGTGAGTTCTTGATTTCCAAGGGGTTTGGGATCCTTATCTTCCGTTGGTGGAATTTGCTTACAACAACATCTACCAAACCAGTATTGGCATGGTACCGTATGAGGCTTTGTATGGGAGGCATTGTCGTATGCCTATTTGTTGGAGTAAAGTTGGGGAGCGTCAGTTGTTGGGTCTAGAGTTGATTCAGTAGTCTACAGATGGGGTGAAGTTGATTTGGGAGAGGTTAAGGATCGATCAGAGTCGGCAGAAGAGTTATACTGACAACCGTCGAAGAGATTTGGAATTTATGGTGGGTGATCGGGTGTTCATCCGGGTTTATCCATAGAAAGGGGTAATTCGTTTCAAAAGCAAGGGGAAGCTGGTGCCAAGATATGTTGTGCCATATGAGATCGTCGAGAGGGGTAGGCACAACTGCTTATCATTTGTCTTTGCTTGCGGAATTGTCTCGCCTATATGACATATTTTATGTGTTTTCTCTTCACAAGTACATTGGGGATCCTTCTCATATCTTGCAAAATGAAGAATTGGAGATTCGTGAAGATTTGTCTTATGCGGAAGAACCGATAAATATCAAAGATTGGAAGGAGAAAGTCTTGCACTCCAAATCTATTGGTTGGGTGAAGGTGCTTTGGAAGCATCATGGCATGGAAGAGGCCACTTTGGAAGGCGAGGATGCGATGAAATCTAATATCTACATTTATTTACTCCATATATGTTATTTTATTTTCGAGGGTGAAAATTTCCTAAAGAGGGGTGAGTTGTCACACCTATATTAATTTTAAAATATTATATTTATTTAATAGATAATATATAGGAAGAGTTTATATAATAGTTTGAATTGGTAAAGAAAGTGTAATTATTTAAATAAGGATTTTTTGTAATATATTATCTATATAATTAAGTCTTAAGTATATATAATATATAAGAATGGCACATAAGAGTTAGTGGAGGTTTATGAGAGGGGTAATAGAGTCATTAAGTATTAAAATTTAGATTAGGGATAGGGGGAGGCTCCCTAATCCCTCATTAGGCTAATCTATTGTGCTTAGGAGGCTTGAGAGGAAGAAAGAGTAGAGGCAAGGGAGATTCTCCGGTTTGAGGGCTTTCGGGTGCGAATTAAAGAAAGATCTCTTCTTCAACCTTATTCATGACATAAGTACGAAGCTATTATTATATTTTCATCTTCATTTAGTCTCATAATTTGTCTAGATTGGATATTTAATATTAATCTCGTTTTTGGGGAAAATTCTCAGATTTAGAGGAAAACCTATGGGATTTGATGGTGTTTGAAGGTGGTAGAAGTCCTATATTTGAGTATATCTTATGACCAGAGGTTTAGAGCACATTGGTGTGGTTGATTTATGAAGTTGGAAGTGTTAAAGTCGAGATTAGATGAGTTAGAGTCGTTTTGGTTCGTGATTTTTCTCAGAAGACAGAGCAAGGGTAGAACATGTGGGAACCAGTTCCAGGTGGGTGGAAACCGGTTCCGGGTGGTCTGGTGGGGGTGGTGACCGTAGTGGGTAGGCTGGAAACCGGTTGGTGGAGGAGGTTTTGGGAACCACTTGTGGGTGATGGCGCAACTGGTTACGGAGTGTTCTGAGGCGGTAACCATTTTGAGGTAGGGGAAACCAGTTTAGGGAAGGGTGGAGCGCAACCGATTGCGGGTTATGCCGAAACCAGTTGCGGGTGTCACTGTTGGGGAACCATTTGCGGTGGTTTTTGATACCGGTTTTGGGTGTGTTTATGGTAACTGATTTCGAGTGTCATGGGAACCGGTTATGGGGTGTCATGGACCAAAAAGTAGACTAAGTCTCGGGGGTCTTTAATTGATTAAAACAAAGGCATTTAAAGATAATTCTTGGTAAATTAAGATTTTTAAAATCCTAATTAATTTTTTTTAACTACAGGTGAGGAGACGGGACCCTCTAATACCAAGAAGTGGTCATTTTAACTTCATACTTTCGGTGAGTGTGTAGATACCTTTCCATATATGTCTTTTGACTTATGTTTGACGTATGTTAAGATTATGATTGCATGTTCACATGATGTATCGTATCCTTATTATCCATTTTATATTTATTTCAAAAAAAAAAGATTTAAAATTTTCGGGGTGTTACAATTGGTATCAGAGTTTCTGGTTCGAATATCTCAGAATCGTGGGGAGACACTTAGTATCATTGGGTTCTTTATGTGTATTTTATGAACCATCTGTTGCATGCACATGCCGTGCATTTTCTTGTATCCTATTCAAGTGTATTGTTCCCCTTCCATGAATGTTGACTCCTTCCAGTCCTTTGGAAGTTGTATGTTGTTCTCCTTTGGAAATTTAATCACATTACAGTGGTTGTACGTCCTTTTGCCTTCATTCCTTGCATTTTGATGCATCTTCTATCATTCTTGTCTATTGTTAGGCTCCTCTGTGTTGATGGAGTCGAGTTGTGGTCTGTAGTGGAATGAAAGTCCTTGGAGGTAGTCAGGATTCTTATGTCATTGTTCCTTGCCCATATGTGTAGGAGGTGGAACCTTGGCCTTGATGGCAGGATGTATTAGGTCTCTTGTGACCTTGGTCATAGTTTGGTGTTAGGTATCCCTCTTGGAATCCTAGTAGCCTCAAATATTGGGTTATCTTCCCATTTTGAGGTATGAATTCTTATGGTTATTAGAAATTAGACATCTCAATCCATTTGAGTTTAAGTTTCCCCTTAATCTTTTGGAAAATCTTGATGTGTTGCCAAGACTTCATAGCGTATTTCTTGAGGGTTATGACCCATTGATGATGATCATTCATAAGATAAGTTTAGCGGATTGGCCATGGGGCTAAGATGGCATTTTAAAGTTGTTATGTGTTAGCTATTGAATTTAGATGCGATTTGTGATAAATTTGCTCATTGTTCAATGCTCCATTCTGTGGTAGAAGTGGTCAAGTTGGCCGTATGGAGTCCTATGTTCGGTGGTCGTGCATTGGCCTGAGACCCATTGTATGTCCGAAGGCTTAGTCAGTTAATGGATTTGTGTGTGTGTGCCATGATTGTCTTCGTAATTCTCATCGCTAGGTGATCCAATTGAGACTGACCTTTGGCTCATTGGGATCCGTAAGATCTTCGATCTCTTATAAATTGTTAGTGATGGCATTAGAGTGCCTTTTTCTATATGTCAACTGTTGGAAGAACCAATTTATGGTGGCGTGTGGTTGCGACAGTAACAAGAAATGTCCTAAGGGTCTCGATGCTGGGTGGGCCATCTTCCAGTGCTACTCCTTTGGAGGGAATTTCTTGGGAAGAGTTCGAAACCATCTGTGGAGATCGATGTTTACCAAATTCTTTCCGTGCGATGTTACGGTTGCAATTCGAGCAGTTAGCCTTGGGTGACATGACTGTCTCCTAACCTACCTCCAAATTTCAAATCTTGTTTCGTTTTGCGCCCGAGTTGATTAGCTCGGAGGATCATAAGTGTAGAAGAATTGAAAATGGTTTGCACATTTCTATTCGACCATTTGTTACGGGGCTATGGAGTCATAGTCTGACGATCCTCTTATTGATGTTCCTTGGCACTAGATTGAAGTCCTTCCCATACTTTGTTGCTTCTCTTGTACTTTGTTTCGTGATTCATTGTGGAACTTGTTGACTCCTTGGTGTTATTTTTTTGAGTTGTATCTTATTTGATACTTATTGTAAAACTTCTTAAATTTTTTGTCATATCTTAGTCGAGTTGTGTCTCAGGTTGTAAATCACCCACGTGATGTGTTGCTTCTTTCTAACCTTCTAGTTGGGTGACATGCGGTGGTTTTATCTCATTTCTGATTCCGGTGAAAATTTCCTTGTTCAAAGGATTTTATGCTCTTGTGTTTGCCTCTCTATCAGTATTGCATTCTTGGTTCGAATGTGAGTAGTTCCATTTGGTTGCAGAGCTTGAGTGGAGTAAGGAATTTCCATTCCCACTGAGTATGCTTTCGATCATGTGCTTGTGTGTTGAATGTTATTTCGATCATCAACAAGAAGATTGTGGATGAGAGGCGTATGTATTCTATTGGCCATGGGAAATTTGGGTGCAAAAGCATATTGTTATTTAGACTTGGTGTGAGTATGATTCTATGCCATATTGTTTGGTCTAGCATATATAAATTTTGGCGTGTGCGAGTATCTTCCTTTTATCATATGATATATGTTTGATGTGCATAAATTGGTTTGAGAAGAGCTACCGACGAGGGCATCTCAAAACAAATTACCAAAGTCATACGATTATCGCATCAGGATGTTGTGTGTGTGTGTGTGTGTTGGTGTGTGTTGTGATGCATATGTGCATAGTTGGTTACGAGTGCTTGTTAGAATGTGGTGTGTCGGTGTATCCTTGGCATGTCGGCGTGTCCTCGGCGTATCGGTGTATCCGTAACATATTCGTTGGTGTGTGGATTACGAAACATTCCCGTGCAACTTTTTTATTGCGAATGATCCATGGGGTGTTGGTACGTAAGCATATCTATGTTTGATCCCATGTCCGTCAAGTATCCGTGAAACTGTGTTGAATCCAAGCATCCTTGTTGAAAATCTTATCATTCCTTTTGTAAGTCATCTCGTATGTAATCGTTGATGGAGATAAGTTTGATTCTTGTTTTGAATATTAAGGGAGTGTGATGTTTTTGGTGTGCAATCCATTTCCCTTTTGAAACAATAGGATCAGACCCAGTAGATAGAGACTTCATCTCGTTAGTTTTGGGGTCTGCATGAGTAGTATCAATCTGTTTTCTACTCCGAAGGGTGATGATGGATTGGAGCTGCTCATAATGGAACGAGTCCTTAATGTGTTGCACACCCTCGAGTTAGAGACAGTCTGACTTGGTGATTTCCCCTCTTCCCTTCTACTCAATTGATTTCCTAGTTGACCAACTTGAGTTTCTAGCTTGGACATTGATAGGGTTTGTGAGTGAGCGAGTTGGGTGAGCTATTAGATCTTCTTGGATTGTTCTTCAAAAGATGTTAAGGCCTTCTGAAGTGTATCATTCATAGTAAGATCCGATTGAACATTGGAATGGGCTGCAAGATGATAGGGTGGTGGTGAAGGGTTAACAGCCTGATGATAGGAAGTATTTGGGAATGATAGTCGAGATGGGGTAATATATTGCCCCCTCTATTGATTAACATATTTCTCTTGTCCTTGTGGTCACCATGAATTGGGATGATTCCTCCACCCAGGATTATATGTGTTGGAATATGGATTATTGTTTGGGCGACCAAATCCTTGAGTGGCATTGACTTGCTCTTTATAGACCAGGTGTTGGGGTGCTGGGTAGCACTCCGTGGTAGTGTGTCCCGGGTTAGCATAGAGTTAGCAAACCTATGCAATGACAGGAGATGGTGGGGATTGTAAGGGACTCTAGCCTAAAGATAGAAGTCTATCAAGCTTTTTGACAAGGGAGTTGACTTTTAGGGACAAGTCCTGGTGTTGGTCCACTTTGTACACACCTCTTGGCTTGCTTGAGGTGGATGTGGACCTATCATTGGTTATATAAGAGTCATGATGGTGCCATGAGTTTTCGAAAAAATATTCAAATATCTCCCACCCATCATTTTCATTTTTCCGCAAAAATATACCACCACAAGAAGCATCGATCATGTAGAGGTGTGGGTCGGTCAAGCCATAATAAAAATTCTGTACCAACTACTGTCATAGTACTTCATGATGAGGACATTTCCTAATGAGATCGTTTAATCGGTCCCAAGTTTCATGGAATTGTTCGCCGTCCAATTGGGTAAATTTCATTAAAGCACGACGAATCTGATTGATCTTGACAATTGAAAAATATTTCCCCAAAAACTCTTGTTGGCATTGGTTCCACGTAGTGATGCTTCCGGGTGATAAGGTTTGAAGCCACTATTTGGCTCGATCCTTCAAAGAAAAAGTAAAGAGCTTCAAATGGAGTGCATCATCGATGAAGTGTAAAATACGCACAGTAGAACATATATCCATGAACTCAGTAAGATGCACATATGGGCCATCATTTTCATGCCCATAGAAATTTGGTAGCAAATTTAAAAATATGGGCTTGATGTCATAATGAGTAGCCATCGGGACCAACTGCCTAACATGAGTCAGGTCCAAGTATGGATCGGGTAAAAAGTACTCCCAGATGGCTTGATAAGCTTGCCTATTTCCACCAGCAATTATTGACAGAGCCTGAAGGTTACCACCAGAAATGAGTGGCATAACCTGAATATTGTCACCGACGACTAGTAGGGTGTTGTTGTCGCCTGGTGGAATGATAGTGTTTTTGGTATTTTTAGCCATTAGAGTCGAATGATGACTCTTGGATACAGAGCGGTTTAGTCTGGCTAAATTTTCAATTTCAAGATTAATGGCTTCAAGGTCGGGGCACAAGGATCGGCGCCCATGCATAAGACAAGAAGCCATGTCCAAAGAAGTGCTTACAGTGCTTTGATGGATGATTGTACGCATTCTCTTGTTGACACCACAAGTAATCCTTTTCCTGAGAACTTTAATTGAAAGAAGAATGTAATGTGCAAAAAAATGCAAGAAAAAATACAGGAAAAACTAAAAATAAACTACAAACTGATCTAAGAAACGAAAATCCAATTAAGGAAATCGTTTTACTTTCCATGGAAACAATGCCAAAATTTAATCGCTGTCATGCACGAGTCAAAATTACTATTTATATTCGAGAATTAACACTATGTAGTAGCGTTAAATCAGGGGCCGATCTTAGGGAAAGTGGAATGATTTCGATGATTGAATTAATGTTCTTAAATTAATTTATAGAGAAAGTTTGATTGATGATTTAACTTTTGAAATAAAACAAATATGAAAAGTTTGGAATTATAAACTACTTTGAATTAAAGAACTAGTGAAATTAGAAAACTATGCAATTTAGAAAACTAATGGATTTATGAAAGTTGTGAGTATAGATATAATTAAATTATGAAAGTTTCGAAATATTCAAAAAGTACAAAATAGGAAAGTGCACAATAGGAAAATGTATCTAGGATACCGAATCCACTTGGTTCACGTAGTCACGGTTCGCACGAACGCTCGACAATTGTTCGAAATACCCGACACTGTGATTGGTTGCAATCCAATAAGATGTTGTCAAAAGGCATCCACAAGTTGTCGGATAGCATAGACGATTGCCACCTAGCATGACCTGTCTCACTAGTACAATCCGTCTCAAAGGCATGAAGTGTCTAGCGGCATGGCCTCTATTACGGTGTATCACCTATCTTACCCAACTCTCGGGATTCAAGAACGCACTATTGCATGACCTGGTGCTTGATCACCGGAAAAACCAAAGCACAAGAGATTGAAAGAATTGAGCTTTATTAAAACAATATTTCTATGTCATACAATCGCATCCGAAACAATATACAAGAAATCGAACCTAGAACATCGGGATTACAAGCTTCCTTAGATCCTAGATGGAGAGATTAGCTAGCCATTACGGTGGTGGCGACCATAGATGATGGTGGAGGTGATCCAACTCGGGTGGTAGCTACCTTAGGAGCCCTTCTTGATGTAAGGATGTTTGAGAGCTTAAGAGATGGTTTAAAATGACTTTTAGGAGTGTTTATGTAGGCTTAAGAAGAACCCTCATGAGCCTTCTACACAATAGGCCCATTAGGGTTAAGAAAACAAAAATTTTATATAGTGTTGTCTGGACGAGCTAAATGTTGGTCCGTACGAGCAAACCCGAGCCAAAATTTTCCTTTGAGCTGAAGCCTTCATCTGGACGAGCAAAACGGTAGTCCAGACGAGTGAACCTTTACCTAGATGAGCCTATCCGAAATGTTTTTTTTTTTTGGTCCTTTTGCTTCCATTTTTTGGTCATTGGGCTCTTATTCAATATTGTTCGTGCATTTTTGCCCACGTTTCTGTATATAAATATCAAGATTTTGACATTGGATGCCCCCTTTTGCCTTATTAGCTCATTTCTGTCTTAATCCCTTTAAATCCAAGTAAAGATGCAACTCCACAAAAGCTTATTAAATACAAGACTTCGGGCTAACAAAAATATATAATTAGAAAGTATAAATAGGTACGTTTCCTCACCTATTAGTCCACTTAAGTTCCATTCGGCATTCGACAACACGATCACCAACTAAATTGGCAGTTGTTTCCGAGACATTATTTGGAAATATAACAATGTCAAAGATTTGTATTTATTTATGGTATGTGGTAAAGAATGAGACTCATAAGGTTACGCTTACGACTCCCAAATCTTCAAACCACTAATTCCAATAAAGGAAACCTTGACATGTTGATGATTAGAGTGTTTGCTCATTTTGATGTGAATCATCCTCATGCCAAATGACAATCGAATGACCCCTACTTACTTTGACACAACCGAGCTAGAGTTTAAAATAGAATAAAGATAGAGAAGAGAGTTGAGTTTTCTTTTGGATAATCATCCCCTCCACCTCGGACAGACATGCAAATGTGATATATCTAAATGAAAGAAAAGAATAATATACATTTTTTGAAAACCCGAGGGGGGGTCCTTTTAATTATATACAATGCGTAAAAGTGAAAATAAAATTTTGCAAAATAACATGTTACTTAGTCTTTAGGTGCGATTCTTTTGCCATTGGGCGCAAATTTTCATTTTGTTGGCAATACTATATTTCTAAAAAATACATCACATGAAAATAGCTTGTGAGAAAATATGTAAGCCAACGATAATTTAAAATGAAAGAGGTCAATTTTGGGAAACTAAAATATAGCAAAAATCCTCTTAGCAGGTGATGAATTAGTTTCCGGAACATCTCGCCTCACCAAAGGATTGCTTACAACTTGTGCTTGCTTCCTCTCCTTGAACAAACGCTACCTTCAAGGCAACGATTTAGAGACACAAAGTGGGGGGCTGTGCTTCTGAACCGTCTCCGACAATCAAGTAAGTATATGTTGGAGAGAGGAAAACTATAGAAGAATTGAGAGAATAATGAGTGCGTACCTCCACCATTTACCATTATTAAGCTTATATACCTGTAACTTGGATCCTGTTACCTTAGCTGCCACCTCCGAGAGTCTAGGGAGCGTCTCCCTATTTCCTTGTGCATTGTGTGTGTAACGACTCAAATTTCTATATTATTTCCTGGATTTAAAATCGTACTTTAGATTGATTTTCAAATATAAAATTCCTTATCGAACTTATTTCCGTCTTGAGAATATGGTCCCGGGAGGCCTTTGTACCCTTGCGTATTGTTCTACTTGAGTTCGGGACGTTTCAGGGTGGTTCAGAACCCTTGTTTTTGGTTATTTTTCAGTTTTGGTGCAGTTGCACCGGTGCAGGATGGGTGTGCACCGGTGCAGGAGGACTTTTGGTGCTTCTGTTTAGTTCTGGAGCAGTTGCACCGGTGTAGGTGAGAGGTGCACCGGTGCAGGGAGGCTCTGAAGCTACTGCTCGTTTTGGTGGAACAGTTGCACCGGTGCAAAGTTGGCGTGCACCGGTGCAAAGTGTGGTGTAAACCTTCAGTTCAGTTTTTGAAGTAGTTGCATCGGTGCAACCAAGGTTTGCACCGGTGCAGAGTGGGTTTGCACCTGTGCAACTTTGCCGTGCACCGGTACAGAGGCTGTCTGGTAGACCTCATTAAGGGCAATTGTGTATTTCTCTCTTGGAGCTACATATATTGTACCGAGCCCGATTTTACTCATTTGCACTCATCCCCTACCTCTCTCTAACCCTAATCTCTCACTCTCTCCCTACCTCCATTATTGTCCAAGTCTAAATCTTGAAAACCAAGACCCTAGGAAGCTCCAATCAAGAAACCCCAAGCACTAACGTCGTTCCTAGCGAGGAGATCTACGCGTGAAGCCCCATAGTTGCGGCATTCGTCAATGTTTTAAAATCTAGGATTTCCCAAGCTTCACTAAGGTAGGAGATTTCTATGGCTATGCATGTTTGTAGTTGTGCTCTCCCTCCCCCTTATCAAATTTTATGGACATTGATATTGATTTTCGTGGGTATATCATGTGATGAATTTTTGACTCAGGGTTCATGGTTTTATAATGAAATTGATGGGCGTAATGGAGTCCCTAAGGTCGTAGCTTACCACTAATGAGTTCAATTTCGTGTTATGAATCCTCATCTAAAAAGCCCCAATTTCATGTTACTTGAATTTTAGAAATTTAGGGGTTTTGGATCTAAAGGGGTGGAATGATCAAATTGTAGCTTCCCCCGTGAAATTGAACATGTTTGATTGTTAATAAATGGGTTTGGGATATACGCTATGACCAATGAAATATTTGAGAAATGGTGATTACTTTATGAAGTTACTAAGCCCTTATACGATGTGAACGCTTGATGAATACACATGAAAATGATACCCCTTGTATCGCAAGATTATATTGAATGCATCCTTGCAATTTCAGAATGTTGTGAATGAAATAAAGGTTACTTACATTCGCGTGACTCAGAATAGTGAGAGGTGACTATCATCATGTCATTAAGATATTGTCGCATCCGCGTGGCTCGAGATGACGTGTAAGCAATACCGATAGGTAAACACATTAAATGGTCGGAAACAGGCTTGGCTAGGTGGTTTTCGGGGTGGTCGCTCCACCCGCGACATTGTGCACAATGGGGGTCGCGTAGCCCTCCCAACATACTTGGGGAATGACATAGGGACAAGGTTGGTGAGTTGACGAGCTACCACCTTAACCCACCCTATCAATGACATTATGATATATTGGGATTGCCTTGGAGGGACTTGGTTTGCTACTCCTCGGTGTATCCATAAATGATTGGAACACTTATACTCGTGACGAGATCCCGAATCACCCCTATGTGTTGAAGGAAAGAAAGAACAATTAGTCTATGACACTTGAGGGATAGGCTTGCGATGAAATCCCCAATTCTTAATTTTGTGTAAGTGTTGGAATGTGTGTAGATTCACCTTTATGTTCTATGAATCAAAGAAATGAAGCAAATGCCTTGGTATGCTAGAGTGCTTTATTGGTTATTCTTCTCTTTGTCTTGCTCTCCCTACTCGTGTATAGATGTGAAGTTGTGGGTAGTGGGATCAATTGCCATGCATCTTGTAGCTCATTCATGTTTGACATATATTTCCGTTCATGTTCATGGCACACACTCGTCACGCCAACTATTAACATGTTAGTTATAGATATTTTCTACTTTGGAGTGACACGCCCTTTTTTAAAATGGTTCTACAGGGAAAGATCCATCATTTGAAGAATTGGGAGCCCCTTGAAGATTGTGAGATTTTAGTAGTTGTCAAGACTCATGCACTTATTTTGGTTTTGGAAAATATCCTATTTTGGGAGTTGTACTAGACTCATGTTTGTAACAACGTAAACATTGGTACTTTATTCTCTTCTACCCATTCTGTGGTTTGGAACTTGTGCTTTTGTAGTTTATTCACTCTCAGATTTTAAGGATGTCTGAAATAGGAAATTGTGGTATTTAGATTTATTCTAAACTGTAATGATCCATGTTTGTTTTCCCCATTTATTAAACGATTTCAAAAAAATGACTTGAAAATCCGAATCGTGACAACTTGGTATCAGAGCTTTCGGTTTCGAAGACTTAGGCCTTTGGGCAGACTCTTAGTCTCTATGGGTTGCATTGAGTTTAAGTTTGCATCATCTAGCATATGTGTGTGAACATTCGAGCATGCATTGGCAATTGGTCCCATAGGTGGTGTCGGTCTAGAAGAGCAATATTTGAGTACTACTTTATTCATAGGTTGTAACCTTGTTTATCGATTCTACTGGTTATGAGAATCCTTTCTTGATATCGTAGAGCTTGCTTCTCTTTGATTGAACCTTATATTGTTGATCGAACCATCAGCTCGAGCCTTGTCTTGTTCTCTATTCTTATCGTATTTGTGGTCTTTTGTAGAATGCCTCCACGTCGAAATATAGCCCTGGGAAGAGGTCGTAGGAACAACGTTCAGGAGGCACACATCGAGGAATTTGACGACCATCGAGCGGGTGTGGAGGACGGTGCACCTCCCATCATTCCGGTTCCTGCTCCGGAGGGGCTTGTCACTCCTAGCCAGTTTGCTTGAGAGATTGCGGCCACCATGATCGAAGCTAGTCGGGGATTTGCTGCTCCTAGGAATAATGCGGGTAACCTCACCCTTGACGCCTTGCGAGAATTCAGGAGGATGGATCCTCCCAAGTTCGGTGGGGAAGGTGATTCGCTCGAGGCTGATCATTAGCTAGTAGAGGTTCGGAGGTTGTTCGACACCTTGGGCATCACGGAGGATAAGTTGCGTATTACTTTCGCAACCTACCAGCTTTCAGGAGAGGCCATTCTATGGTGGAGTTCTATTGTGGAGATGAGACGCGCTAGTCTTCTCGCCAGTGGAGATGCTGATCCACAGGCTATTATGTATCCTATCAGTACCATGACGTGGGTAGACTTCCTGGCTATTTTCGAGAATCAGTATTTTCTGGAGAGCTACAGAGACCATCTTAGAGAGCAATTCGAGCATTTGGAGTAGGGGACTATGTCTGTGTCCCAGTATGCCTTGAAATTTCAGACACTGTCCCGTTTTGCGACATACCTAGTCGGTTCTGAGGAGAGAAAGTGTAAAAGGTTCGAGAAGGGTCTTCACCCTTCGGTGCAGCGGTTGGTAATGAGTCACTGGATTAGAGTTTTTGCAGACATGCTAGGGCGATTGAGCCCAAGAGGGATCATCAGCAGAGAGATTTAGCTCAGAGAGCGAAGGTGTAGGAACCGCACAGGCAGGTTTCCAACTCTAGTTCATCCTCAGGAAGCTTTGGGAAGAAATGATAGTGGGACCAGTCTCGCTTTTCTAGAGGCCAGCGGTCGCAGGCCAGTTCAGGTTCGATTCGGAGTCCCATAATTTGTCACCATTGCGATCAGCCATGCCACATTCGGTCGGAGTGCAAGGCCATAGTTTGTTTTGAGTGCAGTCAGGCGGGCCACATAGCTAGGGATTGTCAGAGAAGAGCAGGTGAGTGTGGCAGTGCGAGATCACAGCAGTAGCCGCAGCAGCAGCGAGGTGGATAGTATCATCCACAATAGTTAGGGCTATCTGGTTCGGTTCAGGCATCTTGCATTGGAGGAGTCCCTACTCCTGTCAGGCCTACCCATCAGTTTCAGCAGAGAGGAGGTTTTCAGCAGAGCCCAACGGCTCAGGGCAGAGTTTTTGCTATTCCAGCGACTTCTACTCCTCCTGCAGCCCATCAGCAACCGGAATCCTCAGTTGTGCAGGGTATGTTTCTCATTTATAATTCTTGGGCAAATGTGTTGTTTGATTCTGGTGCATCACACTCATTCTTAGCCGCATCTTTCACTCGTGCTTTGGAGTTGGACTTGGACATCCTAGATCCACCGTTGTTTGTCGACACCCTTGTCGGAGGCCTTGTTCGTTTGGACCGAGTGTGTAGGGATTGCGAACAGACTCTTGAGGACCACAGGTTCATTTTAGATTTTATTGTTCTAGAAATATCTGGCTTCGATCTGATTCTAGGGATGGATTGGTTGTCTACCTTCCATGCCCATATCGATTGTCATCGGTACCGAGTGCGATTGTTTTCTCTTGGAGGAGTTTATTTCTATGTGTATGGTGACCAAAAGGAGTCTATCGACTATTCATTGTACAATCCAAGGGAGCGCGATTCAGTCAGTTTTATGTTGGCCAGTCTCAGTCTCGATGACGATTCCTCTCTACGTGGAGAGCTACCCCCAGTTTTTTGCGAGTTCCCAGATGTATTTCATGCAGAGTTACCTAGTTTGCCACCTAGGCGAGAGGTGGAGTTCTCCATTGATTTCTTGCCCAATACGTCTCCGATCTCGGTACCATTTTACAGATTCGCGCCACCAGAGTTGAGGGAGTTAAAATCCCAGTTACAGGTGTTATATGAGTTAGGCTTCATTCGGCCCAGTTCTTCACCTTGGGGTGCTCCTGCGTTATTTGGAAAGAAGAAGGACGGTTCATTACGATTGTGCATTGACTATCGGAAATTAAATCAAGTTACTGTAAAGAATAAATATCTGATGCCGAGGATTGATGATCTATTTGACTAGCTTCGTAGTTCCATGTGTTTCTCAAAGATTGAATTGCGTTCTGGATACCATCAGTTACTTGTTCGGGCGGAAGATATTCCGAAGACCGCTTTCCGTACTCGTTACGGTCACTACGAGTTTGTTGTCATGCCATTCGGCTTGACAAATACTCCACCAGCGACGTTCATGGATCTCATGAACCGTATTTTCCGTATTCATCTTGATCGCTTTGTGGTGGTATTCGTTGACGACCTCCTCATTTATTCTGCCTCGGAGGAATAGCATCACGTTCATCTTCGGGTTGTGTTGGAGTTGCTACGAGAGCATCATTTATACGCCAAACTTAGCAAGTGTGAGCTTTGGCTTCCGGAGGTGAAATTCCCCGGCCATGTTGTATCGCGAGGGGGTGTGTCAGTTGATCCTAGCAAGGTTGATGCTGTCTCTTTGTGGCCGCGTCCACAAAATGTGTTCGATGTTCGTAGCTTCCTTGGACTAGCCGGTTATTACCGACATTTTGTTTTGGATTTCTCTCGATTAGCCGCGCCTATGACTCGCTTAACCCGAAAGGGTGTTCTGTTCACTTGGGATGACTCATGTGAGATAGCATTTGAGGAGCTAAAGAGACGATTGACTTCGACACCAATCCTTATTGTGTCTGAGAGGGGAATAGGCTACTCTGTCTATTGCGATGCTTCTCACGACGGTTTGGGTTGTGTCCAGATGCAAGAAGGGAAAGTCGTTGCTTATGGTTCAAGGCAATTGAAGACGCATGAGAGGAATTATCCGACGCATGATTTAGAGCTTGCCGCTATTGTATTTGCTCTCAAAATGTGGAGAAATTATCTTTATGGCAAAAAATTCGAAGTATTCTCGGATCACAAGAGCTTAAAGTATCTGTTCACGCAGAAGGAGTTGAACTTACGTCAAAGGCAATGGATGGAGCATTTAGAGGATTACGACTTCGAGCTACTTTATCATCCGGGTAAGGCTAACGTTGTGGCCGACGCGTTGAGTCGAAAATCATGTCATCTTGCTAGTCTAGCCGTGCATGGTTGGAGGTCTATGGAAGACTTGGGTCCATTTGTATTGCATGCCGAAGAAGTTGGGAATCAAGCCACGTTGTGTAATTTTTCTATTCATTCAGAGTTATCACGTTGGGTTGTTGAGGCATAGACCGATGATTCAGAGACTACAGAATTGTGGGCAAAGTTTCTTGGTGGAGATGCGCGTCAGGGATGGATGATTCATGCCGATACTAGTTTGCGTCTCTATGGTCGGTTATGTGTTCCTTCGTCCTGCCATGGAGGTATCCTATACAAGTTTCATCATTCACCGTTAGCTGTTCATCCAGGAGGCACGAAGATGTATCACGATCTTAGACGTCAATTTTGGTGGCCGGGAATGAAGAGGGATGTCGCCGTGTTTGTTTCCAAGTGCCTTACTTGCCAACAAGTAAAGGCCGAGCATCAACGCCGTGCAGGTTTGCTTCAGTCGTTGCCTATTGCCGAGTGGAAATGGGAGCACGTGACGATGGATTTTGCTTCGGGTTTTCCTAGATCGCCGAGTGGCCAGGATGCTATTTGGATTATCGTCGACCATTTGACGAAGACAGTTCACTTCTTACCTATTCGAGTTGCTTAGTCAGTCGATTCCTTGAGTTAGTTATATATTCGGGAGATCGTTCGACTTCATGGAGTGCCATCTTCTATTGTGTCCGATCGGGATCCTAGGTTCACTTCCAAATTTTGGCATAGTTTGCAAACTTCCCTTGGGTCAAAGCTCATGTTCAGTACTGCGTTTCATCCTCAGACTGATGGCCAGTCCGAGCGTACTATTTAGATTCTAGAAGACATGTTGCGTTCTTGCGTGTTAGATTTTCAGGGGAGTTGGGTTGATCGTGTACAACAACAGCTTTTAGTCGAGTATTGGGATGGCACCATTTGAGGCTTTGTACGGTAGGCCTTGCCATTCACCAGTTTGTTGGCTTGATGTAAGAGAGTCCGCTATCATTGGCCCCGAGATGATGCAGCAGATCACATAGAAAATCAAGACCATTCGACAGAGATTACTCACGGCCCAGAGTCGCTACAAAAGCTATGAGAACCGACATCGTACTCCCTTATCTTTTGAGGTTGGTGACCGCATTTTCTTGAAAGTTTCGCCTCGCCGTGGCATTGCGCATTTTGGGAAGAAAGGAAAATTAACTTCACGTTTTATTGGTCCGTTCGACATCATAGAGAAGGTTGGAGAAGTTGCATATCGACTTGCCTTGCCATCGAACATTTCGAATGTCCACGATGTTTTCCATGTTTCAATGTTGCGAAAGTATGAGCCCGATCCTTCACATGTTATAGATTGGTCCAATGTTGAGCTTGAAGCCGATGTTTCCTATGACGAGAGACCCATTCGTGTCCTAGACTCACGAGAGCAAGTCTTGCGAGGGAAGACCATTCCACTTTTGAAAGTATTATGGAGTAATCACGGAGTAGAAGAAGCTACTTGGGAGCAAGAGGATGAAATTCGTGCCAAATTTCCGGAATTGTTCTAAATTGTTTGTAGGAATTGACATTTGTTTCAACGTTTTGTACTCCCATCGTAGTTAATTTCGGGGACGAAATTCTTTTCAGGTGGTTGAGATGTAACGACTCAAATTTCTATATTATTTTCCGGATTTAAAATTGTACCTTAGATTGATTTTCAAATATGAAATTCCTTATCGAACTTATTTCCGTCTTAAGAATGGTCCCGGGAGGCCTTTGTACCCTTGCGTATTGTTCTACTTGAGTTCGAGATGTTTCGGGGTGGTTCGGAACCCTTGTTTTTTGTTATTTTTCAGTTTTGGTGCAGTTGCACCAGTGCAGAATGGGTGTGCACCAGTGCAGGATGGGTGTGCACTGGTGCAGGAGGACTTTTGGTGCTTCTGCTCAGTTCTAGAGCAGTTGCACCGGTACAGGTGAGAGGTGCACCGGTGCAGGGAGGCTCTGAAGCTACTGTTCGTTTTGGTGGAACAGTTGCTGTAATAACCGTCTCGTCGAATACTATCTTTTTGAATATTTCTAACAATTCTCAAGGTGAGATTAAAGAATATAATAATTCATTTTGACTTATGGAATTAAAGGAAATTATAATGGAAGATTTAATGGTATAAAAATGGGTTTTTAAAAGATGATTGGTATAGTTAGTGGACTCAATGGCATGTAAGGGCAGTTTGAGGAAGTAATGAGGGTATTTAGGTCCATTACACTAAAAATCTGTCATTAGGTTAAGTGGTAACCTAATCTCATTAGTGCCAAACAATTGATTAGAGATAGAGAGGGAGGGGAGAAAGGAGGCTAAGAAGGAGAGCTTGGGAGATTGATTTCCGGAGATCGAACGAGTGATCGTTTGAAGAAAATTTCTTCTACAATATTATTGCCAACGCAAGTAAGTAACTTTCTACCGTTTTCGATTTTTCATTTTGACCTTAATTAGGGCTAGATCGGAGTTTTAAACCCTAATCTCGTTTTTAGGAAAAATGGCGATTTTAAGAGTTTTGGATGAATTTTGGGTGTGTTTAAGAGTGGGTTGATGCTACAAATTGAGTATGTGGGAGGCTTTGATTTGGGTGTGTGAAGGTTGGATTCAAAGAGTTTGATTAAGTTTCGTCAAAATATTTTTTTCCAAAAAATTCGTCTGCTAAAGAAGGGGTACCGGTCCCCATGAAAGGCGGGTACCGGTCCCCATATTACAGTGGGACTGGGAAGTCAGGGGTACCGGTCCCTGGTATAGTGGGGTACCGGTCACCTTTAACTAAATTGGCGGAAAAGGTACGGGTACCGGTCCCTTGATTAGTGGGGTACCGGTCCCCGCTGAACAGTAGGTCTGGAGGAAGTACGGGTACTGGTCCCTTGAAAAGGCGGATACCAGTCCCCGTTGGGTATTTTTGATAGATTTTTGTGGTTTCTCGGGGTATTCGGTTATGGACCTGTGACGTGTTTGGTAGGTATTAGGGGCTATTTAGAGACTCTAATATGTGGTTTAAATGCGGTTATTAATCTAGTTGATTTCATTTAATAATTTTGTTATCTTCCTGTCAAACTATATATTCATGTGGACTGAAATTATAATTGTTTTGATAGGGATGCTTGAGGAAGGCATTGAGGCCTCACTCAAAGGCAAGGAGAAAGTTTGAACAGCACGGTATCAGTGAGTGTAGGAATATGGTATCTTTAATGGTACATTCACAGAATTGTTTTATTTAACTGTTCCTTGTGCATGAGAAGTTAACTGTTATTATTGTTGTATCGAGCTTAATAATGCATGATAAGAATGAGATGCATGGACATAAATGCATGATGAGAATGATATGCATGGACATAAATGCATGATGAGAATGATAAGCATGGACATAAATGCATGAGATAAGTTGGAAAACATAATATGCATCTATATATATTATGCATGCCTCTGTGGGACCGGTGGTGTTGCTGGAAGCTTAGTAAGGCCAGTGGTTGGCAACCAATGTAAGTCCAATGGGTGCGTGGGACGTACCCCAAACTTTAGTGCGCGGGGCGTACGAACTACTACCTATAGTAGTAGCTATTTTCAGGGCATGAGATGCTCAAATCTTTTTGAAAAGGGGCTTCGGCCAGAATATATAAGTATCATGCATGGGATGTATTGTTGAAAGAATAATAGTTCATGCTCATCTTCATGATTTCTGAATCTGAACTTACTTGTGTTTTGGAAGTTAAACATATCATATTCACACTCTGTTTCCTTGTCTTTGGCTCGGAAATAGGTTCTGATTAGCGGTCCACTACAAGGTAGGTGGTCATTGTATGCTTGGCGGTGATTGGGGAGCTAGTGCCATAATTGAGGAGGACTTTTGGGGAAGATTTTATATTGAGGCTCATCTTAGTTCTTTCGTAGAGTTTTACTGCCTTTCTATTTCAGAGATTGTTAATGGTCAAATTGTAATACTTAGTAGTTTCAGTTGATGATCCTATCGTTTGAGTTTTAGACTTTTACAGCACTGTTGGGTTATATTTGGAGTTTTATTTATTTCCTAATGTTTTATGTTGGAAATGCTGCTAGAGGTTTTATATAAAAAGGAAGTTTGTGAAAATTCTAAATTTGGTGTATTTTTTGGAGTTTGGGATGTTACAGTTGCACCGGTGAAAAGTTGGCGTGCACCGGTGCAAAGTGTGGTGTAAACCTTCAGTTCAGTTTTTGAAGTAGTTGCATCGGTGCAACCAAGGTTTGCACCGGTGCAGAGTGGGTATGCACCGGTGCAGCTTCACTGTGCACCGGTGCAGAGGCTGTCTGGCAGACCTCATTAAGGGCAATTGTGTCTTTCTCTCTTGGGGGCTATATATATTGTACTGAGCCCGATTTTACTCATTTTCACTCATCCACAACCTCTCTCTAACCCTAATCTCTCACTCTCTCCCTACCTCCATTATTGTCCAAGTCTAAAGCTTGAAAACCAAGACCCTAGGAAGCTCCAATCAAGAAACCCCAAGCACTAACATCGTTCCTAGCGAGGAGATCTACACATGAAGCCCCATAGTTGCGGCATTAGTCAATGTTTCAAAATCTAAGATTTCCCAAGCTTCACTTAGGTAGGAGATTTCTATGGCTATGCATGTTTGTAGTTGTGCTCTCCCTCCCCCTTGCCAAATTTTATAGACATTGATATTGATTTTCGTGGGTATATCATGTGATTAATTTTTGACTTAGAGTTCATGGTTTTATAATGAAATTGATGGGCGTAATGGAGTCCTTAAGGTCGTAGCTTACCACTAATGAGTTCAATTTCATGTTATGAATCTTCATGTAAAAAGCCTCAATTTCATGTTACTTGAATTTTGGAAATTTAGGGGTTTTGGGTCTAAAGGGGTGGAATGATCAAATTGTAGCTTCCCCCGTGAAATTGAACATGTTTGATTGTTAATAAATGGGTTTGGGATATACGCTATGACCAATGAAATATTTGACAAATGGTGATTACCTTATGAAGTTACTAAGCCCTTATACGATGTGAACGCTTGACGAATACACATGAAAATGATACCCCCTGTATCGCAAGATTATATTGAATGCATCCTTGCAATTTCAGAATGTTGTGAATGAAATAAAGGTTACACACATTCGCGTAACTCAGAATAGTGAGAGGTGACTATCATCATGTCATGAAGATATTGTCGCATCCGCATGGCTCGGGATGGCGTGTAAGCAATACCGATAGGGAAACACATTAAATGGTCGGAAACGGGCTTGGCTAGGTGGTTTCCGGGGTGGTCGCTCCACCTGCGACATTGTGCACAATGGGGCTCGCGTAGCCCTCCCAACGTATTTGGGGAATGACGAAGGGACAAGGTTGGTGAGTTGACAAGCTACCACCTTAACCCACCCTATCAATGAAGTTATGATATAATGGGATTGCCTTGGAGGGACTTGGCTTGCTACTCCTCGGCGTATCCATAAATGATTGGAACACTTATACTCGTGACGAGATCCCGGATCACCCCTATGTGTTGAAGGAAAGAAAGAACAATTAGTCTATGACACTTGAGGGATAGGCTTGCGACGAAATCCCCAATTCTTAATTTTTTGTAAGTGTTGGAATGTGTGTAGATTCACCTTTATGTTCTATGAATCAAATAAATGAAGCAAATGCCTTGGTATGCTAGAGTGCTTTATTGGTTATTCTTCTCTTTGTCTTGCTCTCTCTCTACTCGTGTATAGATGTGAAGTTGTGGGTAGTGGGATAAATTGCCATGCATCTAGTAGTTCATTCATGTTTGACATATATTTCCGTTCATGTTCATGGCACACACTCGTCACACCAATTATTAACATGTCAGTTATAAATATTTCCTACTTTGGCGTGACACGCCCTTTTTTTAAAAGGTTTTACAGGGAAAGGTCTGTCATTTGAAGAATTGGGAGCCCCTTGAAGATTGTGATATTTTAGTAGTTGTCAAGATTCATGTACTTATTTTGGTTTTGGAAAATACCCTATTTTGGGGGTTGTACTAGACTCATGTTTGTAACAAC
>NMUG010000625.1:0-21193 GCA_002855965.1 Monotropa hypopitys | reverse complement strand
TGACAGTCAAATATGGGCCGAAGGCTACTGGAGGAACACTCATAAATCGAAGGTCAACTGACTGAGCACTAGGCCAGACACTGGTTGCCGCGCAACCGAAGAATGGGTTGCTGAGCTGGCAATAGCTTAGTTGGGGTGTCCAGATACTGAGTGGGAATACCAAGTTATATGAGGGTGTCAGTCAAGTCGAGGCTAGAGTACTATAATCCGAATAGTAGGAGTGTGGGAACAATGTTTTACCAAGGATTCTGAATTTCTGAAGGGTCGAAAAGTAGTCATATGTGGTCAGGGCCAAATGCCTAATTTGTTTGATGCTTAGCCAAACAGGAAAAACTCATATTCCAAAGAATGGCGGACAAGTACCCAACCGAGCACAAGTGCTCCGGATGTGAGGGAGGTCGGCAAGGTCGAGGATCCTCATTCTGATCATAAGAAAGTGTCCGGAAGGTGCGTCGAGAAGGTGGGAGCCCTGCTAAGCAAATTCCAAAGAGGTACGAACATGATCGAAGATATGTCGAGTACAAAGGCATTCTGCCGGATCACAAGTCAAACTATTTCAGTGCGGCTGAGTGTTGCGCCTAGATGGAGGCTTCTGCCGAGCATCAAATATCAGTATGGCAATGCGACAAGGATGCTAAGCCAAATAATGGCTTTGCCAGACACAAACGAAAGGATGTGTCGCACTGAGGACTTTGACAAATGGGTGTACGGCAAGCAGAGGACAGTGCAGCAAGGACCTTTGATGGTCCTGCCGAGCAGAATATAGGGTGGAAGAGTCCTTTAAGGGACCTGCCGAGTAGGTAAGGGGTCGGTAATGCATGGTTGGACCCTTTGATAGGTCTGCCGAATAGTCAACATGAATGTTTGGTCTTAAGATAGTGCGGCAAGAGTGCAATGGTGCTGTCAAACAATAATAGCCGAAGAATTATTAAATACAACCAAAAAGGAACGAGAGTTTACCGTCTTCCAGAGGATGAACTTGTCGAGCAACTTTAAAGATTCAAAGGATGGTTGTCGAGCACAAGGGTTGTTCGGGCACAAGTTTGCCGAGCTATGAGAGATGACTGAAGGTTTATTTGAACCGAAGGGAAGGTCTGGGATGTATGGTTGTGTGGCCAAGGGTTTGATGGACACTCAGAGCTCAGGTTAAGGATTCTCTCTCTAGGAAACTTGAATGTGTGGAAGGAAGGTGAGTGTGAAGAAATGAATCATGGAGGTGTCTATTTATAGCAAGAAAGGAAGCCCAGACGCATTAAATGCCCAGCATAGCCTTGATAGCCGACCAGTCATGGTCATAAGGCTATCATGGCAGCGCAGAAGGGTGGAGTGCACGATAGCCTCTTGCCTGAGCAATCCCGTCCATAGCAGACCAAAAAGTGCGGACAAGCCCAAAATTAAATACCGGCTGGTCTTGTCAGCCGTCTGACAAGTCAATCCAGATGGGACAACTCACTGACACATCGGCCAGAGCCAATCATTGGACAACCATTGGTCAGACAATTCCAAATTTTCCCTTGGGTCTCCGGCCAAATATCAATTGAGTCTCTGTTTTATTAATTTCATCAATTTGACCCAGGCATTCGTGCCAAAAAATAAATTACATGTTCCTAAGAATGGCATTTCACGTGTACAGGTGTTAGCTGATCAATGGGTAGCGGTAAATACACGTGTCCCAGGCATTCGTGCCAAAAAATAAATTACATGTTCCTAAGAATACGGGAAGTGTTCTTATTCTACTAGAACGGGGAGTCTGTCTAAACCAGAAACGTAAAGAAAGGAAAGACAGGTCAGATAAAACTCTAAAATGATTAGGATGAAAAGCCCTCATCCAATCATGATTACTGGGGAGAAACTAGTAATCTGGAAGAACTATAATACTAGAGATGATCCCCTATAAAAACAGGTTCACTCAACAAATTAAGATAACTGGTTTCTGGCTTACAAATTTCTTAGATTTTGTTCTTTGCTTCGAGTTTTCTCTTTCGATTGAGTTAATCACCAAACAAACTTAATCATCGGAGAGTCTTCCAGCCACAGAACAGGAGGTCCTCTAACCCTTTTTTGTGAACGCAGAAACAGGAATCAGTGGAGAAGAAACACCTTATAGCCAGTTTAATACAGAAAAAGCAGGACCCTTGTGAAGGTAATCTTGATCCCCATTTTTACTCTCACACAATTGGCTTCGTTTGTGAGAAACCTATCCACAATCTAGAAAGAAAACCAATATCCAAACAAGCACCAGTTCAATACCTACAAATGGCCAGACGATTGTGATACGGGTTTAGGGTTTAAGGTTTAGGGTTTAGGGTTTAGAATTTAGGATTTAGGATTTAAGGTTCAGGGTTTAGGGTTTAGGGTTTAGGATTCCCTAGCCTTGGGAAGACCAATTGGAGATGGAAAACGAGGGGGGATACCCAATGTCACGACCCAACCCAAACACGGTCCATGATCAGCCAATGAGCAAGCTCGCAAATGACTAAAGAAATGAATTAAGGGATTCTATCACAAAATAATTAATAAATGCGGAAGCGTGAACAAATACCCAGAGAATTGCATAAATAATTTCCATTACCAACATTTTTTCTTTTACAATAGTGCACGCTCTACAAGACCTTTACAACAAAAGAAAACATCAAAATGGCTATCCTCTAAGTCCTCCAAGCTAAGCCTCCTCATGTCTTGGAAAATTTTAATAAAAACATGTAAATATTATACTAGAATAATCAAGATATGCCAAAATTACTAGTTTCATGGATAACAATATTCCAAACTTTTCAAGGGCAATTCTCAATGTAATAATTATCTCAATAGCCCAGAATCTCGTATTCAGTGTCCTCGCACACAAGGCCTCAATAGATTTTTGACATCTTTCATTTCATGATCATTATCCACATCCAATGTATTTCAACAGCGTCATCGAAATTTCATAATTCCATAAACCAATCAACCATGGTACTAGTGTAAGGGGAGCGACCCCCAATTATCAAATAGTGGCATGATATCACCCAAGATCACTTGGTCATGATCCCCACCTCCTGCCCTGCTGGTATCAGACCCCGCCCCAGCAAACGGGCCACCGTGTGGAATATCAATTTTCTCAATCATGTCATGTTCGTGCCGATAATCAAGTAAAACATTCCATTGCTCATCCATGTATAAAGAAAGAGTTCATGCTCATCCATTTTCTTTCAAAATCATGACATATTAAATTGAAGGCTTAATGGCCGCAAAAGTACTTGCAAAAGATGATTAAGCATGTGCAAAGTACGAGTAACTAAGGCATATAGAGATTCACCTAATTGGTTGGATTTTCTTGTATCAACTCTTTCAATTATCCACAAATGCCCAAATCTGGCATTGATATCATAAAACTCCATTACTCATCAATTTTCTAACATTGCCAAGCCATTCATGGCTTTTTGCAAGACTTGGCTTGTCGGATTATGTGCGGCTAACCAAAGGATACATTGGTCGAGCATATAGAGGCCAAAGGATTAATGACTTTAATTGCATACAGGCCGTAGGGTTGTTGGCTGAACACTTACACAGGTCGGGGGACTATGGGGCTGAAGGATGACGGTCAAATATGGGCCGAAGGCTACTGGATGAACACTCATAAATCAATGGTCAACTGACTGAGCACTAGGCCAGACACTGGTTGCCACGCAACCGAAGAATGGGTTGCCGAGCTGGCAATAGCTTAGTTGGGGTGTCCAGATACTGAGTGGGAATACCAAGTTATATGAGGGTGTCAGTCAAGTCGAGACTGGAGTACTATAGTCCGAATAGTAGGAGTGCGGGAACAATGTTTTACCAAGGATTCCGAATTTCTGAAGGGTCGAAAAGTAGTCATATGTGGTCAGGGACAAATGCCCGCTTAGTTTGATGCTTAGCCAAACAGGAAAAACTCATATTCCAAAGAATGGCGGACAAGTACCCAACCGAGCACAAGTGCTCTGGATGTGAGGAGGTCGACAAGGTCGAGGATCCTCATTCTGATCATAAGAAAGTGTCCGGAAGGTGTGTCGAGAAGGTGGGAGACCTGGTAAGCAAATTCCAAAGAGGTACGAACATGATCGAAGACATGTCGAGTACAAAGGCATTCTGCCGGATCACAAGTCAAACTATTTCAGTGCGGCTGAGTGTTGCGCCTAGATGGAGGCTTCTGCCGAGCATCAAATATCAGTATGGAAATGCGACAAGGATGCTAAGCCAAACCATGGCTTTGCCAAACACAAACGAAAGATTGTGCCGCACCAAGGACTTTGCCAAATGGGTGTACGGCAAAGCCTTGGGGAGGCTTGTCGAGCAGAGGACAGTACAGCAAGGACCTTTGATGGTCCTGCCGAGCAGAATATAGGGTGGAAGAGTCCTTTAAGGGACCTGCCGAGTAGTTAAGGGGTCGGTAATGCATGGTCGGACTCTTTGATAGGTCTGCCGAACAGTCAACATGAATGTTTGGTCTTAAGACAGTGCGGCAAGAGTGCAATGGTGCTGTCAAACAATAATAATCGAAGAATTATTAAATACAACTAAAAAGGAACGAGAGTTTACCGTCTTCTAGAGGATGAACTTGTCGAGCACCTTTAAAGATTCAAAGGATGGTTGTCGAGCACAAGGGTTGTTCGGGCACAAGTTTGCCGAGCTATGAGAGATGACCGAAGGTTTATTTGAACCGAAGGGAAGGTCTGGGATGTATGGTTGTGTGGCCAAGGGTTTGACGGACACTCAGAGCTCAGGTTAAGGATTCTCTCTCTGGAAACTTGAATGTGTGGAAGGAAGGTGAGTGTGAAGAAATGAATGATGGAGGTGTCTATTTATAGCAAGAAAGGAAGCCCAGTCGCATTAAATGCCCAGCATGGCCTTGATAGCCGACCAGTCATGGTCCTAAGGCTATCATGGCAGCGCAGAAGGGTGGAGAGCAATCCCGTCCATAGCAGACCAAAAAGTGCGGGCAAGCCCAAAATTAAATACCGGCTGGTCTTGTCAGCCGTCTGACAAGTCAATCCAGATGGGACAACTCACTGACACATCGGCCAGAGCCAATCATTGGACAACCATTGGTCAGACAATTCCAAATTTTCCCTTGGGTCTTCGGCCAAATATCAATTGAGTCTCTGTTTTATTAATTTCATCAATTTGACCCCTAAACCTCAAATTCTTTACCATATTGCCCACCAATCCTTCGTTTAGGCAGAAATAAGATTCGATTAAATTCTAGAAAATTTCCAAAAAATCTAGATAATGCATTTTCACTTAATAAACATATTTAGGCATATTATCTCGGGTCGAGGCCTCACGTCCTCTCCATCTTTAAAAAGTTTGGTCCCCAAACTTGGTCGGATTAATAAGTGTATTAAAAGAACAAGCTTATACCTCAATTGAACAATTCCGGATATTTATGGCACATGTCGCTCTCTTTCTCCCATATGGCCTCATTGTCGGATTGGTTCTCCTACCAAACTTTGAATAAGGGGATGACTTTGTTTCTGAGTTGCCTCTCTTGTCGGTCCATAATTCATATTGGTCTTTCTTTGTAAGACAAGTTCTTCTCCAACTCAACAGGTGGTTGGGCCAGGACATGCGTTGGGTCTTGTATATATTTCGAAGCATCAATATGTGGAACACGTGAACGTTGGGCAATTCTGGTGTCAAGGCTAAATGATAGACGACTGGCCCAATTCTTTCAATGATATCGAACGGTCCGACGTACCGTGGATTCAGTTTCCCTCTTTTCCCAAATCGAATAATGCCCTTCATAAGTGACACTTTTAGAAATACTCTGTCGCGTTCTTGGAACTCGAGCTCCCTTCGATGAGCATCGACATAACTCTTCTGACGATCCTGGGCTACCTTTAATCGATCCTGGATCAGTTTGATCTTTTTCGTTGTCTCGTGCACGATCTTTGGTCTTGTGAGTTCTGTCTCCCCAACTTCCAACCAACACAAGGGTGACCTGTACTTTCTTCCACACAGTGCTTCGAATGGTGATATCCCGATGCTTGATTGGTGGCTGTTGTATGCGTATTCTGTCAAGTGCACGTGCTCTTCCCAGCTTCCTTGAAATTCCAATGCGCAGGCTCGCAATAAGCCTTCTAATGTCTGAATCGTTCTTTCGGACTGGCAGTCTGTCTGCGGGTGGAATGTTGTGTTGAAGTTCAACGTTGTTCCCATTGCATTTTGCAGTGACTTCCAAAACCTTGATACGAACCGTGGATCCCTGTCAGACGTGATTGACACCGGTGTTTCGTACAATCGAACGATTTCTCGTAGATAAGTGGTCGCCATCTTGTCCATTGAGTACGTGATCTTGATCAGAATAAAATGCACTGATTTGGTCAGACGATCGACTATGACCCATATTGAATTATTGCCTTTGATCGAACGAGGAAATCCCACAACATAGTCCATCGTGATGTCTTTCCATTTCCACTTTGAAATTAGTAGAGGTTGGAGTAGTCCCGCTGGTTTCTGTCGAATTGCCTTAACTTGCTGACATTGCAGGCATCGGTTGACGTAATCGTCTATGTCTTGTTTCATCCCCATCCACCAATAGAACTTCTTGAGATCTTGATACAACTTTGCTCATCCTGGATGAATTGCAAATCTTGTCTTGTAGCCCTCGTCTATGATCTTCTATTTGATTTCTTCGGGTACACACTCGATTTCGCAACTTGTGGATGCCATCTAGCGTGGTGAATTCGCTTTCCAACTTGTCTCTGGCATCTTCAAGGATTTTCTTTAGCTTCGGGTCATTCATTTGGAGGGACTTGACTTCTATGATGAAAGGCTCAGCAATGATTGTTGTAAGGTGCGCTAGGTAGGAGCGATCTATCCTTCTCTTTTCCTTTCGACTCAGAGCGTCTACCACCACATTGGCCTTCTCGGGGTGGTACTGGATGTTGATGTCGTAATCTTTCATGAATTCCAACCATCTGTATTGCCTAAGTTTCAGCTCCTTTTGGGTAAAGACGTACTTCAAGCTTTTGTGGTCGGTGAAGATGTTGCAAGTGACACTGTAAAGATAGTGGTGCCAAATCTTTAGTGCAAAGATTACTGCAGTGAGTTCCAAATCATGTGTGGGGTAGTTCTTCTCGTGAGACTTCAGTTGTCGTGAGGCGCAGGCGATCACTTTCCTATGTTGCATCAAGACAAATCCTAGTCCCTTGTGTGAAGCATCGCGCTATAAACTGTGAAGCCCTCTTCTCCGTTGGGTAGAGCTAGTACTTGTGTGATCGTGAGTCTCCTCTTCAGTTCCTGGAAACATTCCTCTCGTTCCTTGGTCCACACAAATAGTTCTCCTTTGCATGTCAGCTCCGTCATAGGTATCACAATATTTGAGAAGTCCTGGACGAAATGGTGGTAGTAATCGGCAAGTCCCAAAAAACTACGGACTTTCATTACTGACGTTGTCAGTCGATGATAGTTTCGATCTTTTGAGGATCCACTGAGATTCTGTGTTCGTCGATAATGTGTCCAAGGAAATGAACACTCTTGAGCCAAAACTCACACTAGTTGAATTCAGATACAGCTTCTACTCTTCCAAGGTTTGTAGGACTATCGACAGGTGAGCTGCGTGTTGTTCCTCATCCTTTGAGTAGATGAGGATATCGTCGATGAACACAATCACAAAATCATCGAGGTAGTCAACAAAAATCTGGTTCATGAGATCTATAAATGTTGTTGGGGCGCTGGTTACTCCGAAGGGCATGACCAGAAATTCGTAATGACTGTAGCGTGTCCGAAAGGCAGTCTCACGAAATCGTCGAGGTAGTCAACAAAAATCCAGTTCATGAGATCCATAAATGCTGCTGGGGTGTTGGTTACTCTGAAGGGCATGACCAGAAATTCGTAATAATCGTAGTGTGTCCGGAAGGCAAGCTTTTCTATATCTTCGGTCTTGACCTTGAGCTGATGATATCATGAGCGAAGATCGATCTTTAAAAATACTCGTGCTCCTCGCAGATGATCGAATAAGTCGTCGATTCGGGGCAACGGATACTTGTTTTTTATAGTGACTTTATTCAGCTCCCAAAAATCAATGCATAGCCGTATGGTTCCATCTTTCTTCTTAACAAATAATATTGGGGCTCCCCCATGGTGATGAACTCGGTCGGATGAAATTCTTTTCGATCAGTTCTTGGAGTTTTGCCTTCAATTCTTTCAATTCGGCTGGCGCCATGCGATAAGGTGTCTTGAAAATCAGTTGTGTCTCTGGCATAACTGGCAATTCCTCAGGAAATACCTCCGGATAGTCGCATACCACTTGAATGTCAGCCATCGAGTTGCCTTCTAATAAGGTCAATGTGTAGAGGAAATTCTGACAACCTTTCTGCAAAAGTCGTCGAGCTTTTGCTACAGACATAAAGCATGGAGGCGAAACAACTCTCTCCTTAAGCTTAGACTACTCACCTTTAAATTCCACAAAGGTGACATATTTCTGAGTAGAGTCAATCTTAGCATTGAACTTAGATAACCAATTCATGCCAACAATAACGTCGAAGTATGTCATATTCAAAGGAATCAAATCTATCAATGTTACTACTCCATTCATAGATACCTCACAATTCTTATAGATCGTGGAGCATAAGATGCCCTTGTTCATAGGCCGGGTCACAAGTAGATCGTACCCAAAAGGTTCAGGGTTTACGGTGATTCGTTCAGCGTGGGATTCAGAAATGAATGAGTGCGTGGATCCAAAATCAAATAAGGCATATGTGGGGGTATCGCAAATGAAAATTCTATTTGCCACAACTCCTTCGTCGTTCCTGGGATCTCTCAGAACAAGTACAAAAGCTTGCCCTTGCCTCTTATTGTTGCGGTTTCCTTGTGGGTTTGCTCTGGGGGCTCCAACTGGTATTGTGTTTGTTCCCGTTTGTACGTTGGGGTAGTCCCGCTTGAAATGTCCAACCTTGCCGCAACCGAAACAAGCATTGGCCGCTTTATAGAAGCATTCTCCATTGTGGTAGCCTCTGCATTTGGGACAGGGTGGCGTCTGCCTCCTTCGTTCTTCATTCCTTCCTATCTAATTTCTTTCGAAATTCGCCCTCTTGGGATGGCCAGCTGATGCAGGACCAAATAACTCAGCAAATAGAATAATAAGAAGAATAAAAGATTATAAGAAGTAGAGAAGTGTAGAAACCAAAGAAGAAATCAATTCAATATCAATTCTATACCGGTCTGTGCCAATGGTGTCCGCACCAACTCCCACGGGGTGAGAAGAACTCGGCTCTGACGAGGAAGCAGTATAAAGGCGCTGATAAAACTCCAATAGATCTGGGTCAAGCTGCTGCAATGTCTCAATGAGAATCCAAGTACACTCAGAAATAGGACGATCTACCCAACGAACAAGGAACCGTTGGTGAGATTAACTTGTTCATCTAATATAGCATCAATTTTGTCATTGTGTGCAGTGATAGGGGCAGTGAAGAAGCAGTCGGCACTGAGTCTGGGTTATGATCAATGGTGGGGGCATCAAATGGCTCATCTGGAGGGTAAATGTGACCTTTATATACAACAAGGTCCTCAACATTAAAAATGGGGCTAAAATTATAGTGAGAAGGGATATCAATAACATAAGCATTTGATCCAACTCGTTTTAATATTTTAAAAGGACCAACACTACGAGCTTGCAATTTCGAAACGGATCCAGGAGGAAAGCGTTCTGGCCTTATTCTAATCATCACATAATCATCAACATTAAAAGCAACATGTCTTTTACGTAAATCAGCGTTAAGTTTATATGTTGCATTAATTGCTTCAAGTCGTTTATTGATATCAACATATAAGTCTCGAATGTGTTGCGCGAACGCATCAGCCTTCTCAGACACTCTAGCAAATGGAGATATGGAAACTAAGTCCAAAGGTTTCCTGGGTTTATAACCATGCACAACTTCGAAAGGACTCGTTCCTATCGACCTATTCATAGAATTGTTATAGGCAAATTGTGCTGTGGGTAGGATCAAATCTCAATTCCTATGATTGTCCTTAGCTAAACACCTTATGAGATTTCCTAAACTATGATTAACAACTTCTGTTTGACCATCAGTTTGGGGGTGATATGCTGTGGAAAATTTAATTTTGTACCAACTAGGTGCCAAAAAGTTTTCCAAAAGTAACGAGTGAAACGAACATTCCTATCGGTCACAATGGTTTTGGGTAGACCATACAATGTGACAATCTCAGCAAAGTATATCTTGGCAACCTTATAAGCATCGGATGTCTAGCTACATAGAATAAAGTGAGCCATTTTAGAAAACCGATCTACTACCACAAGGATAGAATCATGTTTCTTAGGTGTGTGCGGGAGACCTAAAACAAAGTCCATACTCACATCTTGTCAAGGGCAACTAGGAACTGGAAGGGGTGTGTAAAGACCAATATTCTGTTTACTGTACTTTGCTAACTGACAAGTACGACATTGACTCACTATTCTACCATCTTTCTTTAAGCTTGGCTAATAAAATTGACGCTCAACTTCTATAGTCTTATCACGTCCAAAGTGTCCAACAAGGCCTCTAGCATGAATTTCCCATATTAAGAAGTCTCGCAATGAGGTCCTAGGTATGCAAAGCTTATTGGTCCTAAACAGGAATCCATCCTAAATTTGGAACCTATCAGTTACGTTAGAATTTTCACTCTGTAATTCCAGAAAAATCTCCCCAAAATCGGAACATGATTCATACTCCTCTTTGAGTCTATCGAATCCTATAACCTTAACGCTCATGACCAAAAGTAAAGACACGCGACGGCTAAGGGCATTATCTACCTTATTATCAACTCCCGCTTTATGTTTGATAACGAAAGAGTATACCTGCAAGTATTCAATCCAGCAACCATGTCTATGATTAAGCTTCTTTTGGGAACTTAGGTAACGCAAGGCTTAATGGTCAGAATAAAGGACAAACTCTTTGGGGAGTAAATAATGGCGCCAGCAACTTAAGGCTTGTACCACCGCATAAAACTCCTTGTCATATGTGGAATACTTCCGTTTAGCCTCACATAACTTCTCGCTAAAGTAAGCGAAGGGGAGACTCTCTTGGCTGAGAACTCCTCTGATACCTACTCCTGATGCGTCACATTCTACCTAAAAGACTTTCGAGAAATCAGGAAGACGCAATACGGAAGACTCGGTCATTATTTTTTTGATGTATTCAAAGCCCCTCGTAGCGTTCTTTGTCCATTTAAACTCTCCTTGTTTCATACACTCAGTTAGAGGGGCCATAATGGTGCTAAACCCTTTGATGAATCGGCGGTAAAAAGTAGCTAACACATGGAAACTTCGCACATCATGAATGGTTTTGGGTTCAGGCCAATCTAGAATGGCTTAAACATTCGAGGGATCGGCCGAAATTCCTTCTGAGGATACCACAAATCCTAGAATGACAACCTTATCAGTAAAGAATGAACACTTCTTCAAGTTGGCATAAAGGTTTCTTTTCTAAGTGTGGAACAGACTTGAGCAATGTGGTCCATGTGTTGATCTTTACTTTTACTCTAAATAAGAATGTCATCAAAATAAACTACCAAAAACTTTCCCATAAATGGCCTAAGTGCTTGAGTCATTACTCTCATGAAGGTACTAGGGGCATTGGAAAGCCCAAAAGGCATGACTAACAACTCATAAAGGCCATCTTTGGTTTTAAAAGCAGTTTTCCACTTATCTCATGGCCAAAATCTAATCTGGTGATATCCACTTTTCAAGTCAATCTTAGAAAATATCGTGGCACCTGTCATCATGTCTAACATGTCATCCAACCTAGGGATCGGAAAACGGTACTTCACGGTTATCTTATTTATAGCCATACTGTCCACACACATTCTCCAAGATCCATCTTTCTTTGGAGTCAAAAGAGCTGGAACAGCACAGGGACTCATGCTATCCCTAATGAAATCCCTTTTGTAAAGATTATTAACTTGCCTTTGTAATTCGGCATGCTCAGTAGGGTTCATCCTATAATATGGCAAATTAAGAAGTGTAGCTCCTGGGACTAAATCGATTACGTGTTGGATGTCTCGCAACGAGAGTACACAATTTGGAAGATCTTCGGGAAACACATCTTGAAACTCTTCAAGCATCTTACTTGCTTCTTCTGAAATGGCTTGCAGGGAGTCCACAAGGACTTCTTTGACTACTAAGGCAAATACAATACCTTATTTTCTACTCATGTCTCGAGTGAGTTCTTTAGGGCTAATGATTTTTAACTTTTTTCTACTCATCATCTCCTTTCCTTTGCTCGAATCAGTCTGCTTCGGAGGGATAGGCTTGAGAAGTATCTTTTTACCATTAAACATAAAGAAGCATGAGTTAGAGCGGCCATAAAGAGTGACATCTAAGTCATACAACCATGGTCGTCCCAAAATAATATGACCTACATCCATAGAAATCACATCACACCAGATCTTGTCTTTGTAATCAAGGAATTGAATGGGGACTTGACAACGCTCCTTTACAGTGATATATGATGCATCCACCCAAGAGACATTATATGGATTAGGATGAGGAATAGTCTGAAGTCCTAACCGACCAACTATAGTTGAAGACACAGCATTGATGCCACTGCCACTATCCACGATGACTTTACAATCCTTATCGTTGATTTTGGTATAAGTGTGGAAAATGGCATGGCAACACCAGTCTTCCGCTTCGCGGGCTTGTGTGAGAGTGCACCGAACAACACTTAATCGAGGAGTGCTAGGAGAAAAATATGCTCCTCCTATACTTGGGAAAGTAGTTCTAAGGCATCCCACCAAATTCCCTTCGCAATCTTCATCCACACATTCAAATTCATCCACATTGAGTTCGTAAACTTGCTCCTCCACAAACTCATCGTTCTCTACTTTCTCGTCCTCATCAATAAAAAGAGCTCGGGTGGGACAACTGGCAGCTACGTGTCCAAAACCCCAACACTTAAAATATTGGACTCGCGAGGTATTCCTAACACCCTCAGGTAAGCTCCCCTTAATCCTATTATCTTTCACAACCTGAGTATTAGGAGGTGGTCCCAAAACAGAAGTAGTGTTTGACAAGGAAGGGCAGTTGTTAGGGGGACGAATGTCACTACGCCTTGTAAATTAGGACCTAGTTACTAGTTCGTAGTTTTGTACTAGAGTGTAGGCCTCGTCTAAAGTGGTGACTCCCCTAAGGACAACCTCTCTTCTTAATTCATCACTAAGACCGCGCCGAAATCGACTCAAAGTGACAGCCTCCTCTTCCTGAACATTGCATCTCATCATAAGTTCATCAAACTGAGTTATATAGTCTCTCATAGGCATACTACCTTGCCGGATATTGTTCCATTGATCTAACAAGTTACCATGATAGGACAAGGGCAAATACTTTCACTTAAGTCTCAATTCCATCTCTTCTCAATCAACAATTGATGGCTCATTACGCCTAGCAAGCAGATTCTCAATACTTTCCCAATACAATTGGGCACTTCCTGTCAGTTTCATTTTGGCAAACCGGTATTTTTTCTCCTCGAAGAATTGGTACCACTCAAAGAAGCAGTCCATATCTTTCAATCATTTGGTAAACTCCCCCAAGGGTCTAGACAGTCATCAAAAGTTGGGGCCTCTATTCTGACATGTTTCATTAATTTTTCATCATTTCGTTCAGGTGAAGGATTCCTACAATGTTGCACTAGTTCTCTATCTGGATTCCTAGGCCTGGTGTGTTCTTCAATTGTGTCCACCCTAGTATTTAGTCGTTCAATAGCTTCAATGATGGCTGTTAATTGGGTTTGCAATTGGTTGTCTGCCATAGTTTTAGAGGATGTCAGTGTACGACCACTACGTAGGTGCATACAAGATTCAATGACTAAACTTGTTGATATCAATAACGACTTGGCAATTATGATTAATATAAACCTAAACTGTTTAAATGAAAAGACATGTTACCTCTAAGTGTTGATTAAATTATAAAACAAATTAAAATAAGGTGCAAGCAATAGTGTTGTATACGTTTTTTTAAAACGGAGGATCAAATCATGAAAGAGATAAACAAGTGGCTAAAATATGGCTGGATAAAAGGAAGGTAAGGACAGCTACAAAATAGTAAGGAATAATTGTGGGTAGAGGGTTACTTTGAAAGGAATAAGTATTGGAGTGATTGGGGTCATCGTGCACACAATAACTCAATTAAATACTACGATAGAGAGTAGTTAATATCACCAAAATTATGGAACGACGTTACCAATGCTCGGGGGCTCAGTTGTGTAAAAAATGATTCTTATGGTCTGGATCTCGCCGGAAAGTCGCTGAAGTGTCGCTGTAAAGTCACTAGAAGGTCACCGGAAGGTCGTCGGAGTTCGCTGAAGTCACAGGGAGGTTGCCGGAGTGGGGCGAGTCTGCTGGTGGTGATCGCCGGATGAAACTGTGAAGCACGCGCTGCCATGCGTGGAGAGTAGGCGGCGCGAGTGGATCTAATGCGCCGCGAGTGGATCTGACGCGCTACAGAGGAACGGTGCGTGGAGGCGCGTGGGCCGTCGACAGACGACGAGGTTTGGTTGACGTTGGTCACCGGTTGCTGGCGATGCCGTTGGAGGTACTGGGTTGATGATATGGTGGCCGGATCTTGGGTCGAAAGGAACCAGATCTGAACGGTTGTGGGATGTGTTCGCAGAAGACTGGGAGAAGACTGGTAAGGACTGTAGGGGTGGCGACTGGGGTGGGTGTCTGTAGTGGCTGGTGATACGGGATTGGTCGGAAGACTGGATAAAAAGGTGGCATGTAGGTAATAGGGTTTGGGTTGGCTGGGTGGGTAGGGTTTGGGTTGGCTGGGTGGGTAGGGTTTCAAGGGTTACAATTAGGGTTTGCAAAGATATTCGTAGGCTGGGTGTAATGGATAAGGGTTCGAGATTTGCTCTGATACCAAAGTTGATGTAGAACCAAATAAATGACAAAAAAATTTAAGAGAAGAAGAAGATATTAGAAAAGAAGAAGAAGAAGAAGCCAAGAGAGAAGGAGAAATCAACTCAATACTTTATCATTCAATAATCCAACATTAACCCTAACTAAGGATTAAATAGGAGTCATCATGAGTCCAAAACAATAGGGCCTAAATAAAAAGTCTAAAAAAATTAAATAAGACCAAAACAAATGGGTCCACATAAATGAAGCAAAACAAAATAGGCCCAAAACAAGCGGGTCCAAAAATAAAATAAAGCCTAAAAATAAATGATAATTAGTCAATCCATAACGTCAATGATTGGGCCATTTTGGCCCAACGCCGATACGCATGTCTATATTGATCTGTGCCAATGGTGTCTGCACCATCCGTGGTAGAAGCCCGTCGACTAGACTACCCGTAAAGTTTTCTAGTATTCATCGACCCGTCGAGAGGGTCCAGTCAAACCCCCATTGCGCAATGTCGTGGTACGAATTACCCAAGGAACGAAATTTCTGTTAAGTTATCCAACCTAAGATCCACCTTCCCATCAAGTATTATTAGCCAACTCATAATTATTTTCTAAACTCCATAGGTGTCCTCATTCTACCACATTTATCTACAATACTAATAACACTTTCTAGAGTACCATATGCCGCTATTAAAGTCAATTTATGTTCATTTAGGTCAAATACCCATTTCCCCAAACTCTAAAACTTGACAAATTTTAGGGTTTTCAAACAATTTGGGATTTTAAATTTTTCAAAGGGAATATGAAATTAAGTCTAATAGGATGTCAAATACCCACCAACATACATGAAGAGCCAAGAAATTTCACAAGTTCAAGACCAAGGAAGACCTCATACATACAATATTCGAATTTTTACTAAGAAAGTAGAGGGAGAGAGAGAAAGACACGCATATATATGCTTAGAGTTTGAAAAACTCTACCTCAAGAAGGAGAACAAGGAATCCAAGGTGAGGGTTTCACACAAATGCCCAAGATATGCTCGTAGATGCGTAGAGAATGACATAAGGATCAATGTTGATGAAGATCTCTTAGCTTGATTCCTCTTAGTTTGAGAGAAAGAGAAGAGAGAAGTTGAGAAATATATATATATATAGAGAGAGAGAGAGAGAGAGATTTCGGTTGGGGAGAGGGGGAGACAGCTTGGTGTTGTGTAGAGAGATGGAATGTGTGTGCAAATGTGTTAGGGTTGAGAGATATGAGTGTATATATATGCTCTATATCAATCTCCCGAATTTGCCCTTACAATGACATATATCGATATGTGTCTATACACATATCGATATGTGCAACCTTGACATGGTTGGGTATTCGAATCAGAGGGGTCACATTTCGATATGTGCCCCTCTTGCACATATCCAAATGTGGACACAGGGTTGCTACCCAGAAGGGCCACATTTTGATATGTGCCCTATACACATATCAAAATGTACTCGCGAGATGACAAAGGGGAGGTTGAACAGAAGGCCTGCATTTCGATATGTGCAATAGGCACATATCGAAATGTAACCAATGGCACCAACTGAATGCCCTCATATCGAAATGAGGCATGGGAATCGGGAGATCTGAGGGTGAATCACATATCGACCTGGGCAATCAGTGGGCTTGTATTTCGAAATACAATGAGAAGAAGGGCTGGCTACATATATCGAAATGTTGGCTTGCCAAATGAACATAGCAAGCACCAGGCACCCAAAAACGAAAAACAAAGCAATAAATGAATATGTGGACCATCAAAGGTCCACCCGAACATTATGAGATTCTCTTGAACATCTCCCAAACATCCCAAACCTCGCACAATCTAAAATCTAAGCCTCGGGAAGGCCTGAATATCAATAAATCCAGAATAAATAACGAGAAAAACATAGAGAATCTCATAAAAATATCCAGAAAATGAGAGAAAAAACAATATGGATTCTCGGAGTGTAACAAACTACCACCCTTAAAAAATTATCCTCGAAATTTACATAGAATGAAACATAATGTGAAAACAAACGCAAGGAAAAGAGTCCTCTATGAATCAAATAACTTTGGATACTTCTCCCGCACTTCATCTTCTCGCTCCCATGTCGCTTCCTCGATACCATGGTTAATCCAAAAAACCTTAACTAATGGGATTGTCTTCCCCCGCAAGACTTGCTCCCTCGAATCTAGGATGCGCATCGGTCGTTTTTTATAGGATATGTCAGCTTCCAAAGCTATTGATGACCAATCTAGCACGCTGTGAAGTACGGGTACTCCAAAAATGGAGGCGTATCGGGTACGGTACAAGTACGGGTACAACGTCGCTATGACAAAATATGTATTGGGTACTTCGTAAACGTACCGGGTACGTCTGGCTGTTGTGGGTACGGGGAGGGCACGGGGATGGGTACGTTTGAGGTTAAATTGAAAAAAAAATTGAGGTGTTCCATATAAAATAGAAAATAATATTTGGGTTTTTGTGTAATTTAAAAATAAAATTAAAACAATACGTTATATCCCTCGTCTCACCCGTTCCCTCGCCAAAATCGAAAACCCAAGTGTGTTCCATCACCCATCACCGTCGGCGTCCAGCTCCCATCGCCCGTCACCGTCTGTCGGTGTTGGCTCTCCCGACAGTGATCACCTCTCCTCTCTCTCGCATCTCTCTCGCATCTCCCAACAGATAGTGCTCGCCTCTATCCTCTCTCTCCTCTCCTCTCTCTCGTTCCCGACACGCCAATGTGCGCCTCTCCTCTCTCTCGCCACTGTGCTCTCGTCTCTCCTCTCTCTCGCCACTGCACAGTGCAAAGGTTTGTATATAATTGTATATGCTTGACAGACAGTGTTCATCCATTCATATATGTTCGTATATGTTTCAGTCTCCTATTGTTGGTGATAAATTGGTAGTTTGGGTCACTGTTGTTTTTTTGGTTATGGAGTTGGTATTGTTTTTCTTGTTTTGTTTTTGTTGAAGATATATAGGTATGGTATTTTGTTTCTACTTTTATAGGTATTAAAAATATTTAAAAATAGCATCGTACCGTAGCCGTAGTCGTACCCTACTTTTTTAAGCTTTGCCGTATGTTGTACCCGCACCCGTACCGTACACGTACCAAGTACCGATACTCGTGCTTCATAGCTAGCACGTGTGATGGATCCGGGTCGTATTTTCGCAACATAGAAATGTGAAACACATCATGAAGGTCCAAAATATTGTAAGGTAGAGCCAAGCGATACGTCACTTCCCAAGCATGCGTAGTACAAAGAAGAAACGTGAATCCAAGATGGAATTATGTAATTCATGTTAAAATAATTGAAAATATGTTATCGGTGGGGCTGTGGCCGGGGTCCAACGGGCGAGGACCAGATGAACGTTGTGACCTAACCATCGTGTCAATGAAATATTATGGATATGTTATCATGTCCTTTGCAATGAAGACGTGTTTGCAAGGCGGGGCTGTGGTCGGGGATCCAACAGGATGTGGCCAAGTAAATGTTGGATCTAACCGTCGAATTTATAAAAGTTGTGTTAAGGAAGATCTAAAGAGAATTAACCTTTTAATGTGACACGAGAACTTATTCACTTCGGACAAATTGCATGGCACACGATATCAGCCTTTTATGTTTATGTGTTACGTTAGTTGTGTTTGTATGTGGATTTGCATATACTGTTCATTTGTATCTAACATATTCCTGGATATTCAATGTTGTTTTCTGTTTATAAATTATATTTAGATCTGGATGCTTAGCGGGTTCACTACAAGCCAGACCGAGGTGCCATTATAGCTAGAGTTTAGGGAGTTCTGCTCTGCTTGTTTCATTCCTTTGACTTTTATTTACCAATCACGATTAAATAATCGTCGTCATCCCCTTTGTTCAAGTTGGGGAGCCACTCAACCAGTTTACATTTATTTGATCGAACCTTGAGGTACCAGAGGCCCTCTTTAGTATGGTTGATGGTATAGTGGTGGAGGATCTCTCAGAGGCGCATATAGGAGCCGGAGATTTGGTTCAGCACGGTCACCCTCATCACTATACGGACGTATTGGTGGCCACTTGCATAAGGGTGAGGTTCAAGCAAGACAGAAAAGATCTCAGAAGGGGGTAAAGAAATCGCACCCCAGCTTCAACGACTTGAATTACTGGGATATAGAGAGTGTTGTGAGTGAAGCCCCTAATATAATCATCAGGGGTCAGTTCGACAATGACATCCTTCGGGATCCCGTAATTCCATTGGAACTATTCGATTTTCTCGAGGGTATCAGCTAGCGAGCAGAAGTAACTCATTTTGAGAAAGAAGTCAAATTAAAGAAACATACGATGTTCGCAATAAAGAGACAAATGGGAAACAAGAAGACTTACAGAAGAACAGTGGTTTAGGGATAGACGCGGAGGAATTTAGGGGTTTTGAGAGCTTCGATTAAGCAAGGGACGTCTAAGAGCAATGGCAAATGGTAAAGTTTGGGGCAAAATGCATTGTCTAAATTAGAGGGGAGACACATGTGAAGAACCGTTTGGTTTCTTTAAAGGGTGTGTCAGTCCCATAAAGTAATTAATGCTCATTAATTGAAGACGCTCCAACAAAGATCATTGGACTGTATCGATAAATGGAACGGCGGCGTTTAGGCTTACTATTTAGCTTTGTCCACTCCGTCTATGCAGATGAAGTAGACAAAGTTGGGGACAATTGTGATAGGGTAATTTTGGATTTTCCTAAGTCAAAGGACAAACCCGGATTTTTGGGCATAATCTTGCAGTGTGGCACGCTGCTAGTCCAAATCGGTATGGTTAGCTGCACATGTCAAATGTGATTCCCACAGTTTGGGATCAGATCCGTCCTGTGTGGCGTAACATCCTAGTAGTGAGGCATTATGTTTTCAATACGACAAAGTGGCAGGTGACATGTACAAATGTTAGTCGACAGGTGGGTAGCGGTTAATACATGTGCCCCAACCATTCGTGACAAAAGAATAGGTTTCGGGGTCCTAAGAATACGAGAAGTGTTCTTATACCACTACGACAATGAGTCTATCTAAACCAGAAACGTAAAGAAAAAGAGACGGGTCAGATAGAACTCTAAAAGGATTAGGACGAAAAGTTCTGATTCAATCCTGATTACTGGTGAAAAACTAATAATTCGAAAGGACTCTAATATTAGGGATGATCCCCTATAAAAACAGGTTCAATCCACATATTAAGGTAACTAATTTCTAGCTTACAAATTTCCCAAAGCTTGTTCTTTGCTTAGAGTTTTCTCTTTAAATTGAGTTGATCACGGGACTAACTTAATCATCGGAGAGTCTTCCGGTCACAGCGATGGAAACTCTTTTTTATGAGCGAATAAACAGAAATCAGTGGAGAAGAAACACCATGTAGCTAGTTTAATACAGAAAAAGCAAGACTCTTATAAAGGTAATTTTGATCCCCATTTTTACCCTTGCACATCATCTATTCTTTCAAATTTGGCACTAGGTTTGTCTTTTCCATTTATGATCTACAAGCTACAAAAAGGTTAGGTATCATCCTAAAGTGAATAAAATTGTATGATTAATATGTGGTTTGTTTTCTGCCAAAATGACGTTGCATTGGTGGAGCAACCCTGCCATTTTTTTTTTGGCTTTTTGACACTGTAGCAAGCCATAAAATAACTTTGACAAAGACATTTTCGCACCTATGGCCCTATGGATGGAACATGGTCTTAGGTTGTCAAAAGTTGATAAGATAGATGGGGTTGGAAGTTTAAGAAGCAGAATTTCATTCACTCAGTGACCCAGGAAAAGTAACTTCCTTCAAGTGAGAGGATACGGAACAATTTGGCTACGTTGCAAAAGTTTCCCACTAAACTGGTTAAACAAATACATAAGGTTCATGATACTTATATCTCTTGTTTGATCTCCTTTGGTTATTTAAGAAACCAACCAGGGTGAAAAAATAAACAGAAACCAAGCGTTTGCACATTTTAATTCTCATTATAAGCAGCCTTCTACAATACAGTAATTCATTTCCATGAATACAACCGCCTAACAATTCTTACGAAAAGCACCCTTTTCTTCACTCTGGCCACTTCCAGTCTACAAAATTTTACTATTCGATTCATGAGGTGTAAACTGATTACAAGGTATTAACTTTCAGGCCATTGGTCAATGCAAAAAGGAAATTGTCCACAAAAGTAAGGACTACAATGAAGACGGATTCAGACATTCAACTTAGCAATGCCTACTATAATTTGGCAGTGTCAACCTTTTTGTGAGCTTACTATACATTACTGGTATAATATTAGAGGCCCTAAAAATTTTTGGGTACAGTCGCCCCCT
>NMUG010000624.1:0-21188 GCA_002855965.1 Monotropa hypopitys | reverse complement strand
CCTTGTCTAGGCAACTTTTGGAGAAAATGTTGGAATCACTCTTTCTTTACTCTTGAGTCTTGAATAGACAAATGTGTTACACTTCTTTTAAAGTTATTGAGATCCATTGCATAAGTCGCATCACATTCCTTGCATGATCACACACTTTCACCTCAATATTATAGACGTTAGGAGATAGATTATCTCTACCAGGCGGTGGTGTCTGACCCTCTACTTTTGTAGGACTTGTTCCCTTGATCGGGAGTGGCTGCAGGATCCTTCACAGGACTTGAGGCTAGACCGGACTGTAGTTTGGTAGATTATCTTTCTTTTCAGTACTGTAGTTCTTTACTTTTCTATTGGCCACCTTGTACATGATTAACTTATAAAATTCTATTTTGGCTCTTTTCTTTTAGTTGAGTCATTGTTGTACATGGTTATGATATAAAACCCTATTAGCCTCCTTTAAGTTATATTTCCTTTTGTAGAAGGCATGCTTTATAATAATTAGTGTGATGGGTAAGATGTGGTGTTAGATATTAGTTATTTCACCTTTTGTGTTGATACTCTTTACCCATTAACACTCCTTATTTCTATTTCAAAAAAATATGTTTCAAAAATTAGGAGTGTTAAAGTTGGTATCAGAGCGCTCGTTCCGATTTACCTAGGACTTTGGGGGAGACGTTTAGTCTCAATGAGCGCATTGTTTCTTTTGCATAGCTCTAGGGAATTGCATTTAGGATGCATAGCATATGTATCTAGGCATTGAATGTGTGTGCATTGCATGAATCTCATAAAACAATAAGTTTTTATAACTCGAACTAATAAGATGGTTTGGAAATTCGTGGTGTCTACTCCTTCGAGTTGGTCTTGTTGTTGTTCCTTTGAAATTTTGAGCAAATTCCTATCTATGTTGAGGTGACTTTTGAGTCTGTCTTGGCATCTTTTAGAGAATCTTGTGGGTGTAGGACTTGTTTGTTCTGATTGTATCCTCTTGATGGTAGTGGTGATTCCTACTCTGTCTTAGTGAACTGTTTTGAGTTCCTTGTTCTTAGCGCGCAAATGAGTTTATTCGATAACTCTTGTGATAATTTGGCATCTTATTTCTCGATATCGATCATTGTGGTTGCAGCCTTGGCTTGTCGAGCCTATTCCTTCGTTGGAAGCAAATTCTTGTTGTCGTCGGCGTGGCTTTTGAGCCTATTTCTAGTAGCGGATGGTGGAACTTTGCGGTAGTCGGTTGATTGATTCTTGTTTTCCCTCCTAGTGAGGATAATGATTCTGCAAGTCATTGGAAAATTGTTTCTTGAGTTCTCTTTCTTACGGTCGCTGATGAACTCCTCGTGCGATATTCCTTGTGGAAAAACGTCATCCTTCTTAACGTTGATATCTAGAGTTTGTCGTTTGCACCTTTGGTGTTGATTGTCTCCTCGTGGTCGAGTTTTGAGTCCCACTCCAGTTGTGTGGTAGGCTTCTCATTGGATAGCCTTGTAGTGATGGTAGTTTGCCTTTGGGATTGATTGGGTCTCCCTAGTGTGTATAGTTCCTTGGGTGAGTTGTGGAACCTTGGAATGACCTTGCTTGTGGGATTATGATTGTTGGTTGCTTCTTGATGTGTTAGTACTTGATGATCTAGCAGTTGTGATCTTCTTGAGAAGTAAGAGTATCTCGGTGTGGTAAGGCCTTGTCATGGCATAGATGGTGAGTGGTTTACTTGGGACGTGAAATATCCTTGGGTTAGTAGGCTCTCCTTGCAAACTAGTACTGTGTGGTTGATGTTAGTGGTGGTAGTGCTCTACCCTTACTTGATGCGGGAGTTGATTTTGACTTGTGGTTTTTGAGGTTCATTGAGGATTTGTGTTGAACATAGTGCCTTGCAGTCGTAGTTGCATCTTGGATGATTGGCAATGATGAAGAAGTTTGAGTGTGGTATCTTATTCTTGTGGAAGTACTAAGTTGTGATTTAAGGTCATTTGGAAAGGACTGGATTGGTGTGGGTCCACTGTGATTTGGTTATTTGGTTATTTGGGTTGTGGAACGACTTGGGAGATAGCCTTGTATTGAAATTGTCTCGATTGGTCAATTGGGCTTGTTGTGTGAATTGAGTGTTAGACTTACTTTTGGGATGCCTTGGTGTTTGACCGATGAGTTGTTGTTGTGTTGTGAGTTGGAACAGTGGGCAAAAAAAATTAGTTCTCTTTTGAGGCATTGAAGTGATAGTGCGTGTGTGACTACTTTGCGGTTCCTCTTAGAAGTGGTATTTGGGTTTCTTACCTTGTTAGATGATAATGTGGAGAGGAAATGGTTTTTGGTTGAGAGATAGAAGTGTGGTGGTCTTATTTGGTGACCTAGAGCATGGGGTATGGATTTGACTTGAAGTCATTGTTTTTGGAAGAGAGGAATGATTTGGTTGATGGCTTGAGGTAATATGTGTTTCGCGTGGAACTTGGAGGCGAGAGTTAGAGTGGTTATGTCATTTCGATATGAGGTTACAGGAGGTGAACAGTGGCTCAATAGGTTTCTTTTGCTTCATCTAGGTTGTGGTGTGTTGTTGGCCGTATGCCCCTCTTGGCATGTCAGTTTCATCCTTGTTCAACCCTTGCGGGATCGGTGAGTGGATACCGTTCCTTGGTTGTTTATTGTCTCTTCTACTCTCGTGGATTAGTGTACTAGATCGATGGTATATACCATCCTTTTTGGGAATGTTGTCGCACGCACTTGTACCTTATCCTTATCGTTGCTAGGATTCCTTGATTCGTGGTAATGTGTCGGGAAATCTTCTTGATTCTTGTTTCCAAATTTTGGCGTTGCGAATGGCTTTTGCCATCTTCTTGTCGATTGTTCGTGGTACGTCTATTGCTGTGGCACTTGTCGTAGTGGCGACGCGTTATTCGTCTTGTGTGTGGAGAATTATCTACTTCGTAGAACATGTCTTCGGGAATCGTATCCTTGTTTCGTATACTCTTGTCTTTTGGGTTGTCCTTGTACGTTCGTTCTTTGTTCGCCGTGTCTTTATGTGAATCCGGATTGTTGTAGTATCCATTGGCGCCGTGTCCATTTGCATTTGGACACTCCTGTTCTGCGATGTTGTCTGCCTTTGGAGCTTGTTTGAGAGTGTGTTGTGGGATTGGTTTGTGGTTGGTGCGATTAGTGGGATGAGTTCATTTTGTGTTGTGCAGCTATGTTGTGAGTGTTTGGGTAGAATGTTTGTGTCTCTTTGAAGTCGACTGCACTGACTTGGATTGTGGTGATGTTGGTCATGACCGGTGTGCGTAGTCCGTGTCATGTGGTGTAAGAATGACCATGAAGGATTGTTTTGATAAGGTGACTAGTCAGCACATCTCAAATCGAACTTCTTAGTCATTCTGGTACCGTGCTAGGTGTGTGTGGGTTGGTTTGTGAGATTTTGGTCATTGAGTTCTTCTTTTTTATGGCCGTGTGGTTGTTTGGGGTGATTCGGATGGCACAATTGTTGTGTGACCATCCCTTGTGGTTTGTCTTGCTTTCGAATCCTCATTCGTATCGGTTGGATTGTTGCGATCTTGTTCTAAAGTCAAATTCTGGGTTGTTTTGTGAGTTTGTGGCGATATAGTCGTTGTAAATATCCTTGTGGTAGTTGAAAGGCGCTTTCTTGCTTTTCGTAAAATTCTAGAAAAATATTTGGGAAAATCGGAGTATCCGTATCGTATCCGCGTGTCGGTACCGTATCCTCGTATCCATATGGTGTCCTTGGCGTGTCGTCATATCCTAAGGCGTATTCTTCGCATGTCGGCATATCTGTGTCGTGTCCCTCCGTATCCTTGGCGTTTCGGCACTTTGGTATCCTCCCATCATGTCCACTTGGTGTTGTGAGGCATTTTAGATTTTTGTGAAAATTCTTCGTGGCGATATTCGTGCGGTTGGACGTTTGTACCATATTCCTTGTTTGAAAATCTACGTTTCTTGTTCGCTCGAGCGATGTGTGAGTGTATGGATGCACGGAAACCATTTTCTCGGAAGTCCTTAACTCTCTCGTGATGATTTCTTTTGCTTGTTTTCGGTTCTGTTTTACCGTCGCTTACGTGGCAAAGTGTTCTTTATATTGCTGTTTGTTACACACTTAAGGAAGTGTGGTATATTCGACTTGCGTTGGTTGTTGTATGTTCGTTTGTGGCGTTGCTTTCGGATAAGGATCCCTCTTGGCATTGTCGGTTCTTGTTGTAAATCCATCCGTATCGGATGTGTCTCGGGTGTTGTTCTCCTCGTGGTATCGTGTCTCGATTCTTTTACCTTGGAAATTTTGAGGACGAATTCTTGTAAGGAGGGTAGTTTGTCACACTCCGGAAAATTTAGTAATTTTTCCTCTGTCGATTAAAATTAATTAAATCTTTTTTTTTTGATTTAATTCGATTGTTCATTGGTTGTCAAGATTGTTTGGCGAGCTTGAGAAAGGTTGAGGGATGATCGTGGTGCGTTGTTTCAGTGTCTAGAACGTCGGGGAAGTGTTCGCGGTTGAGTCGGGGAGGTTCGGTGGTGACGCAATAGTTTTTGGGCTGCTTGGTGGTCGGTCGTCCGGACGGCGAGAAGCCTCGTCCAGATGAGGAAATGTTTTTAAGCCCAAATCGGACTGATTTTTGGCAGACGACTGGGACTCTCTCCCCTCTTCTCTCCTATGCAATTTCATCATTTCTCTCCTCTCCCTTCACCTCCCTCCACACACCTAACCTTATGGAATCAAGCCTCCACACCTTCTTCAACCTTGCTCTCCTTCTCCTCCTCTATGCATGGATACCCATAGGTCATCCGATTTCGGTGAGTTCTCTCCTCTCTCTAAAACCCTAGCTTTTTCCTCTCTCTCCTCCTTTCATGAAGTTTGGTTTCTCATTTGTGATTTTGGTCTTTGTAAATATTGTAGAGCATCGCTAGGGCTTCGCTGTGGCGGGCTTGGTTCAACCCGGCCATGGAGATTTTCTGGTGAACTTTTCCGGCGAGCGTCACTGGAGCTCCTATCGAGGTAGAGTTTTCTATCCCTCTCGTTTGTAGTATTGGTCTTCTTACTTCTCCGTTGCATGTTTTGATGAAATTCCGTCGATTGCGTATGTTTGCGAAATTAACGTTCGTGAGTCATCGTTCGCTAAAATTGGTTGGGTTTGGGTATTGTCTAGGGTCTCCTTGAATTCCCTAGGAAGTAAATTGTTCGATTCTAAGTTCGATTTTGAAAAGCCCCAATCTTGTAAAAATGTGTCGTCGTTATTTTATGAAATTAAATTGAGGAAATTGACTTGTTTTGGATTCCCTTGGGTGTGGATGGGTTTAAACATTGCGTGGACACATTTTTGAATGAATCAAACAAATAGAATGTTTTGCGAACGAATGATACATTTTGGAAATAAACGGAATGTTTTGGTAAGAATTAGAAAGGCACATTGTGAGTCTAGACATCGACTAGGAGGTTGTTTGCCCTAGGTCGTACGGAATAAATGAATGAAGTAATGAAAATGTGACACTTAACTCTATACGAGGAAACTATCTACTCTATACGAGGAAATGTTTGAGTTGTCTATTATATCGGGTAGTTGGGAGTACCCTGAGTGGCTACTATGAGCACTCACGACATTGCGCAATGGGGAGTTGTCTGGCCCCTCCCGACGAGTTGGGAAATACTAGGAAATATACGGTTAGTTGGCTGATCTCCAACTATCTCGGAATTAACCGAAAACTCTACTTATTGATTGATATTGCCCTTATTGTTCTATAAGGTGCGAAATTGAAATAACAAGTGAATCTTGAAAATAATTGGAAATGGGAATACATTTGAATAATGGAAAATGAGTCTTTGAATAGTGTGGGTTGCGATACTTGAACACAATTCCCTCTAGGCCTTGTCTAGGAAACTTTTGGAAAAAATGTTGGAATCACTCTTTCTTTACTCTTGAGTCTTGAATAGACAAATGTGTTACACTTCTTTTAAAGCTATTGAGATCTATTGCATTAGTCGCATCACATTCCTTGCATGATCACACACTTTCACCCCAATATTATAGACGTTAGGAGATAGATTATCTCTACCAGGTGATGGTGCCTGACCATCTACTTTTGTAGGACTTGTTCCCTTAATTGGGAGTGGCTGCAGGATCCTTCACAGGACTTGAGGATAGACCGGGCTGTAGTTTGGTAGATTGCCTTTCTTTTCAGTACTATAGTTCTTTACTTTTCTGTTGGCCACCTTGTATAGGATTAACTTATAAAATCATATTTTGGCACTTTTCTGTTAGTTGAGGCATTATTGTATATGGTTATGTTATAAAATCCTATTAGCATCCTTTCAGTTATATTTCCTTTTGTAGGAGGCATGCTTTGTAATAATTAGTGTGATGGGTAAGATGTGGCGTTAGATGTTAGTTATTTCATCTTTTGTGTTGATACTCTTTACCCATTAACACTCGTTATTTCTATTTCAAAAAAAAATATGTTTCAAAAATTGGGAGTGTTACAACCTTAAAATCCCATACAATCAATTCTTTAAGGCCTCAAATTCTAATATAACACTTCACGAGAATCCCAAAATTCTAAGGATACAATTCAACAATTAAATTCCATCCACCAATCCCAAAATCCGAGTTTAACAAGGAATTTAAATCATTTAATCCCTTGAACTAATTAACCCCAAACAAGATTCTAGCACCCCAAGTTTTCATACCACAGTCCCTTGGAAATTCAAGACTCCACAGAAATACATTCAATTATTCAATTCCAACAATTATCTCCAAATTTTTAGACTTATCGAGAGAATTAAACTATTAGATCCCATATTCAAAACCCAAAAGTCAACTCATCCAATCTTATTTTAAGATTTTCTCAATAGCTTCTAAACCCAGTTTGGAAATGGTTTCCTTAGCAATCAATTTCGGAAATTTAGAACTTTAGCAATTTTTCTCTTTAACTCTTTCAATTGATTTCTTGAGACTCCTTTGAAATCTACTACATTTAATTCCTTGTCCACAAAACATTCTCTCTCTCTCTCTCTCTCTCTCTTCCTCTCTCAACTCATTCGATTCTATCACTTCATTTCACTTTCTAACAATTCCACTGTTTAACTCTTAAATTCATCTAACTTAGTCCTTTGTTTGTATTCCAATTTTATGCGACACAACCCCATAATTCCGTATACTGCCAAAATGTTTTTAATTATTTTGTCTAAAACATTAATGGATGATTTCCATCCAATACAGTCTTGTCTTCATCTTTAGTTTGGACTGACCTGACCTTGGAGAACCTCAACTTGCATTTCCGAAAATAGACAACCTCTACCTCCTCTCACTTGTTCTCCCGAAATACCACTCCCCATTCTCCCTACTATATTTCCGGAAATAAGCCTTATGACTTATTCCAAATTTCCTGAAATTTGTTTACTTCCTCCCTATGTTTTCCCAAAACCAACTTGTTTTAACAAGCCTGGTGGCTTGCTCCTAATTTCTGGAAATCCATCCTTTAAAATTCACCATTTTCCGGAAATTCACTCTCTTACCAATCTCTCTGTATTTCCGAAAGAGCATCTTCATGCACTTCTTAGTTCTTCCGGATATTCAACACTATACATACTTATCCCCCAATCAATTTCCGATAAAAAGGGAATCACTGCAGCCATTTCCCAGAGGCTTCAACCTCGAGTTTTTAATTGAGATTTTTGAAAAAATAACTCTTTTTACCACTCTAACTTTTCTTATAAATATTTTTAGATTATTTAACCACAATTACAATTTTCTAGGCAATCCTCAACTTAATTGCCATCCACAACATTCTTTAATTTATAATATTACATTAAAATAAATTTTTCTAGGATGTGTATTACATCATTGTATTGACTTAGTTAGGACTTTACCCTTGCAAGCCGATTTAATTGAGTTTTAGCCTTGTTGAAGTTATTTAGTCCTTTTGCACGAGTTCACTGCTAACACTTTGGTAGTTTTGATCATGAGATTACGGATTCTCTTAATTATCTTGTGAGAAAAATGGCATAAGTGTTGATTCATATGTGCATGTTTTAAATCATGCTTGAAATTCATCGAACTTCTCTATAATATATGGCTGCATTGATTGATCATAATTATGTTTTCTCTTCTCTTTTCCTTTATGCTTGTGTGTTTCATCATTTCATAGTGCGTTGAGTCTATGCATAAGTTGAGGTGGAGTCATTCTTTTGTCTTTGTCCTATCTTGATTACAAAGGGGAGTTACATTCTTAAAACATTTTTTATAAATTGTTTTTGTCTAGGTTTGTTATACACTTTCACAATGTTTTATTAAGATCTCTCTCTTTAGTATTTTCACCATGTTTTCGATCTTATGCTTATTATTCCTTTGTTTCCCCGAGACAAAAAGGAAAAAATATGCATAATGGAAAAACAAATAGGGGAACAACTGTTAAAACAAACAAAAGACGTAATTTAAGAATAAGAATATTAACAGGAATTAAATAACAAACGGATAACTTGGTTTTAGTATAAGATTCATGCATACTTATAATTTCTTATGATTTATTCCTTTATGCCTCTCTTGTATATCATGTTATTCATTTGTATTAAATATTTTTGTCCCAGAAAAGAACCAGGGAGATTGTTAGTATTTTTAGTGTTTGACTATTTTGCGGGACATAAATTCTAATTTGCGGGACTTGTATTTTATTATTGGAATAATTTATTTTAAGTTATTTAATTCTATGAATGCTTTAATTCTTTCTATATTTATGTTTAATACTTTCCTAAACTCATTTGATTATTTTCATATAGGTTCGGGAGCCTGAAACAACCCAAAAGGAGCTTAAAGGTCTATATTCAAGGTATTGGGCGACTTATTTTCGCTCAAGCGAGTTCAAGACAAGTTTGAGAGCACAAAAGGAGCAAAACGGAGAGCGCACTGGAGTCCAGGAACCTTGAAGTAGCTCGGGCAACTTGTGTTTCTCTCGAGCAAAACTGGCTTCACTCGAGCGACTATGGCTGCAACACAATGGAAAATTCAGGAATTTCTAAGTTGTTTTGCTATAAAAGCTACGATTTTGAAGCTTATAAAAGAAGGCTTTGGGGGACTTCTTTGGAGACAACTACGAGATCCATTCAACATTCAAAGCAAGAAGATTCCCACCAATATATATAGAGAAAATAGTTTGCGTTTTGTATTTTTCTAGATAGTGAAGAATATTTGTAATTGTTTTTATATTCTGTCTTCCTCTATTTTTCACTATATTATTTCTCATTCATGATTTTTCCTACCATAGAATGATATTACATGATACTTCAGAGTATTTATTTATTTGGACGATAGAGCTCAGTGTTTATTAGTTTCCAAACTTTTTGTGTTACGTGGACTAAACTTTATAGTTTAGATTCACGGGTCGTTGTTTCACGAGATGTTAGTATTTGTGGAGGTTCTTTCGATTTTTTGGTCACCATTAATCCTTGTAAATAACATTGTATATATTGTTGATATATTGAATCAATCTTTGTTTTTTATTAAATAGCTTTGGTGATTGAATATTTTCATTACTATCTCTCTTGTTCTTCATCATTTGAAATTAAAAAGTCTATTCACCCTCTCTAGATTTACTTTATTTATCTCTTGCCCATTTTCAACCTAAAATCCATGTTTGGCCACATGGTTTGTTACAACTGTATACCTTTGTTATTATGTGACTGTTGACCTGATATCACGCATTCGATGACAACTTTAACTCATGTGACAAAAGACTATATGTGACAATATTATAATTTTCGGTGATATTTTAAGGTGTCACAACTAATGTTTTTCTTGTAGTGTGAATGCTCATAATCATTCTCATCTAGGGCTCACGTCATTCAGGAGGTAAATAATTGTCCCGATCGAAGTTGCATATAATGGTGTACCCCACCATTGAGGGTCCCTACCCTGCCACCACCCAGCAGTACGAGAAGAGAAGTAAATCCGGGTCTTCTCAAGCGATCCCTAAGTACACTTGGCACACAAGGTAATCTTTGAGGCATTTCTCCCTAGGATTCGAGCCCGGGCCAAACAAAGACTAAAATTAATCAACCACGTCCTGCTACCACTTGGGATACACCCGTGTGTATCGAAGTTGCACATAAACTATATATAAAGTATGTATGTAGTATAAAATGCGCACTTCCTTGCTAGCATATATCTCTTCTTTCTCTTCTTCCTCAAACAATTTCATATAAAGTATACCCCAAGAAAATGTAACTCTCAACTAAATAATTCGTAAGACAATTATCAAGAATAATTATAATCACGAGGACACATAAGTATTTGTAACTGACCAATAATAAAAGTGCTACCAAATATAATAATCACGAGGCATACAATTGAGTCCTGCTACAGGTACACCCCATTTCCACACTCTCCATAGGGTGGGGATCACAAGTGCACAAAATTGAAAATTTGACTTGACAGTTAAATTCTACATATTATTTTACGTAGTCCTGTAAAAAATCAGCTCAAACGGATAAAAATTATAATTTTTATAATTTTGTGAAGTTTAAGTCACAATTTAAGCTTAAAACTGAGATCACTACAACAGAGTATTTTTATAATTTTGTGAAGTTCAAGTTCATCTTTGTATTGGATCGAACATGGTTATTGTGGTAGGATAAATCTGGATTAGCCACGTGGCATGTGGATTCGGATTCCCTGTGTTGCACTCAGGCCAGAAAAGTATGATTATGTATTTCTTTGGGTGATGGTTATATATATATGGCACTGCGGGTATGGGCCAGCGCGATAGTATAGCAGCGCGGGCATAAGGCAGTGCGGAATATGGCAATGCAGTAATACATCATGGATTCCTTAAGGTCTGGACAATTGTAAGTCCATAGAGAATCTGTGTTTAGGATGAGGTTTGGCCGGCTATGGCTAAACATCCTGACGACACGATATCTCTATTAAGGGAAATATGAAGATAGACCCAAGAGGAATGAGCCATATATGTGTTCCCAGAACCAAGCTTGAGCTAGAATGCATGAGATAAGGCCTACTGTGGGCCCAATATTCATGTAGTACCTCGGATCAGGTCAGGCCCAATAGACAGGACATCTTGGGAGTGCGGCATGTAGGTTTGGGCACCATAGTTGGCATCTCGGCATCTAGTTAACCACGTGCAAAGTGTGGCACCTCGGCTGTGGATAAGGCTTGGCCCAGTGCGGCAGCATTCGCTGTGCGGGAAGGTGACCAACTCGGCATAACATGGGCGGTGTGTATTGGTAATGATTAATGGGTAAGATATTGATTGTTATCCGCACCAACTGTTATCAGGCCATGACTGTGAATATATGCGTATGTAAAGAAGTCTGAGCGGCAGAAGCTAAAGGGTCTGAAGGATTAATTGGGCAGGAGATGAAGGGTCTGCAGTCTATGTTCATCCTCTCTTCTTTATGAGGAGTTAAGAAGAGGGAATAGCGCATTGATGACAAGGACCAACAGGTATAAAAAAGGACGATTACAACTTTCTCAAGGACTGGATCTTCTGGTAACAAAACTCTACCTAATTTACTACTCAATACTCTGTCTTCAGTTTTTTCGATTAGGATTGAGTTCTTCTATTACCGGGACTAACTTAATCATCGGAGGGCCTTCAAGCCACTTGGATAGAGGGTCATCTAACCTTTGTGGTTGCAGAGTCAATATACGAGCAAACACAGCAAAAAGTAAGGCGAGAATAGCAAAGGAAACGATTGTGGAAGTAGCAGATTAAACAAGATCAAAGTCAAAGTAGAAATCTTGCAAGGGTAAGAATTATCCTCGCACAATTGGCGCCATCTGTGGGAAACACATTTGAAAAGTAACAAGTATCGGTTTGTGAGAAGAATGATGACAGGACAAAGTAGCGAATTAGAAGGACAACAAAGGGGTACTGGGGCAAATGGAGGGGTCATGGAGACTCCACTGGCACCCCCAGCACCGAGGAAGCCTAGGAGTCACTCTCGTTTTCAGAGGGTCAGTAAAGGTGGTCCAAGCCATCATGGTGGCAAAGGGAAGGAAGTTGAAGTCCCAGACGCTAGGCGTCTGGCTGAGAAAGAAGAGTACGTTGCCTTGGAGGACGGCGATTCCTATTCGGATGAAGAAGATAGCAGAACCCAATCCTTGGGTTCTTAGTCCAAATCAAGATCCAGATCGGTGCAAGAGGAAGACTTGGTGGATATTGTCAAAGCCCAAGCCCAGATTATTAGGCATCTAGAGGAGATGAACCGCTTGGTTCAATAGCAGAAACCAAAGGTGGTAAATCAAACGCCATCGGTGATTGAAGTAACAGACAATTAGGGAAGACAGACAGTCAACAATCACCCAAGGGTTGTTGGGGGCCAGGGAATGGAACCCAATGCCCCGGGGCAGGTTCAGGCTGCGAACAAGGGAGGAAGGAATCCACCACCACCTTAGAGATGGAGGCGTGTAGTGAGAGGTTCCCAACAATTCAGTGAGCGCCTGAGTCATACGAGAAGTCATATGAATGAGGCTACCCCAGCAAGATCAGCGGCCTCTGTTACGGATCTCAGGGAACAGATAAGGCGACATCGGGATCCTGGACAGGTGCAGCAGATTCAGAGGGATCAAGCTGGGGGTAGGCCAGCACCCCTAGAAGATATCGTCGACCTGAGGAAGTATATAGACGAGCATATCAGGGGCAGGGGAACTGCCCAGGACACGGCAAAGTGCGCCGTGTCAAGGGAGATCACTTCGTACAAGATCCCAAGGGGATTCTCCCTTCCCAACTTCCCCAAATATGATGGGAATGTGGATCCCATCGCACATCTGAAAGATTATCAACAAGCTCTCACCCTCTATGAAGGTGACGACCTCTTATATTGCAGAATGTTTGCTTCAAGTTTGGGTTGTTCTGCGCTAACCTGGTACCACAAACTTCCACCTCAATCCATCACCTTGTGGGAGCAATTAGCTGAGATCTTCGTTGCACGCTTTATGACCAGCCGTGCTGCCCCCAAATATTTTGACTCTTTGACGTCGCTGAGAAAGCGATTGAATGAGAACCTTAGGGAGTATGTCGGCCGGTATGTAGAGATGTACAACGAGGTCGAAGATTGTACGAAAAAACAAGCCATTTCCATGTTCAGGCTAGGTCTCTCCTTTGGTGAGAAGTTGAGGGAGTCCCTGACTTTGAATCCTGTGGAAACCTTACCAGAATTGATGGAGAGAGTGGAACAACACGCCAAGCTAGAAGAGGAACAGTACAGAGAAGCTGGCCGCACTGCGAATAAGAACCATCGAACTAATTTGGTGGATTTAGAGGAAAAGAAGAAGAAGAAGAGAAAGAAAAAGCCAGCAGAGCAGGAGGATTCCCCCGTGCAGAGGGAACCAGCTCCAGCCACACAGCAGACCTATCCCGCTGCGCAGCAAACCAATTTTGTCGGGCTGCCGGTCTTGAGGATGCCCAGATCAGGACCAGAATCATGTAAGGCGATAAAGACCACCTTCAATGTTCCCATTTTCCGACTAGTCTATCCCTTATAGAATGAAGCATTTTGGAGATGGCCTGCCAAGCAGAGGGGAAACCGGGAGGATATAGAGGCATCTGGCCTAAGATGCAGTTTCCACAGGTAGTACGGCCACATGACAAAGCAATGTGTGGATTTCAAAGAGTTTTGGAAGAACTGGTAGAAGCGGACCATTTGAAGCAGTATATCGACCGGACCCCAGCCCGGGGAGAAAGACCCAAACGAGTGGAAAAGCGAGATGACTGTTCAGATGAGGACCTGACCCCTGCCGGTGTTATTCATATGATTCATGGTAGAGAAGACCACCAGAGGAGAGATCAAGCCAGAGCCTAGAAACGAGGGAAGCGTCAGAGCAATATGTGCTCAAACTGGGCCAGAACCGTCAAAGAGAAGGAGATTCTGAGTCAGCCCAGATTTCTTTTTCAGATGCTGATTCAAAGGGGGTCACCTCCCCGTACAGTGATGCCTTGGTAATAACCCTCAATATCAATAAATTTGATACATAACGGATATTGGTGGACCAGGGAAGCTCTACAGAAATCTTTTACTTTCAGGCATTCAGGAAGATGTGGCTGACCCATAAAGATTTGAAAGAGGCAAATATTCCATTGGTGGGATTTACTGCAGTCCCAGTTTGGCCTCTTGGATCCATCGTTCTTTCTGTCCAGGCTGGGAGAGTCACCAAAGAGGTGGAATTTCTGGTGGTGGACCTCCCATCTGTATACAATGCCATTATTGGCCGCACTTGGCTTCACAGGATGGGAGCCATACCTTCCACATACCATCAGGTCCTCAAGTTTCCAGGTCCAAAGGGAGTGGAGAGCATAAGGGGTAGCCAGAAGTCATCAAAAAATTATTTTCTGGCATCGATCAAGCGACCATTGAGGTACCTGATCAGCCAGTTCTCGAAGATGTTGGCATAGATCCTAGCTCATACATGGTGGAGAACCTGAGAAAGGTCCCCGCACATGAGTTCGACGAGGATACGTATTTCCTACTCAGGGAGGAACTCCCCTGAAATAGATGCCTTAGAGTTGGAGCGAGTGTTGAAAGAGAATATTGACGTATTCGCTTGGACTCCAGCAGAAATGCCAGGGGTAGAGCCAAGCGTGATATGCCATCATCTCAATGTGGATCCATGCCACCGTCCAGTCATGCAGAAAAGACGTTGATCTGCCACACACCACGCTGAAGCGGTGCATGAAAAAGTAGGCAAATTATTGAAAGCCAACGCTATACGGGATGTGTATTACCCTGAGTGGCTTTCCAATACTGTTGTTGTAAAGAAAAGAATGGAACTTGGCATGTGTGCGTCGATTTTACTAGTCTCAATAAAGCATGTCCTAAAGATAGTTTCCATATGCCAAAGATTGATAAATTGGTCGGCTCCATGGCAGGATACAAACGCATGAGTTTTTTGGATGCCTATAGGGGCTATCATCAGATTGCGATGTATGAGCCTGACGAGGAGAATACCTCATTTATCACACCTTTGGGACTTTATTGTTACAGGATAATGCCCTTCGGGCTGAAAAATGCTAGAGCTACGTATCAAAGACTTGCAACACTTATGTTCCGAGATCTTATTGGCAAGAGCATGGAAGTATACATAGATGACATGGTGGTAATGTCAAAAGAGGCAGATTCCCACCTTGTCGATTTATGTAAAACTTTTGAGATTCTGAGGCAGTTCAAATTGAAGCTCAACGCTTCAAAATGTGCTTTTGGAGTCAGCTCAGGCAAGTTTTTGGGCCATCTTATGACAAGGAGGGGCATCGAGGCCAATTCAGACCAAATCATTGCTCTACAAACTCTCCAAAGCCCAGCAACAACAAAAGAAGTTCAGCGCTTGACAGGGATGGTCGCCGCACTAAACTGATTCATTAGCCGTAGCTCGGATAAGTGCAGGCCGTTCTTCCAACTGCTAAAGAAGAGTTCTAAGTATGAGTGGGGGGCAGATTGTGAAGCAACTTTCCATGATTTGAAGAAATACTTGGCGGCCCCACCATTGATAGCTACCCTAGAGCATGGAGAGGTGCATACTGTTTACCTTGCAGTTTCTGAGCATGCTGTCAGTACGGTGCTGATCAAGAAAGCAGAGCGGCGACAGGTTCCAGTTTATTATGTTAGAAAAACTTTATTGGATGCTGAGACCAGGTATCTTCTGTTGGAAAAACTCATTCTGGCGCTGATTATGACATCACAGAAGCTACAACACTATTTCTTGGCCCATCTAATCAAAGTTCCCACTACTCATCCAATTGGAGCTGTTCTGAGAAAGGCAGATCTATGTGGGAGGGTTACTGGGTGGTCCGTTGAATTAGGCGAGTATGATATTTAATTCATCCCCCGCACAGCCATAAAAGGGCAAATCTTGGCAGATTTTGTTGCTGAGTTCTCGCAAAATTCAACCATCATGCCAGAATAGAAAGAGCCAGCAGTCGAGAACCCCACGCATACTGAGATAGAGGCCGATAAGCCATCCACGGAAAAGTTGTGGAAGCTCTACGTGGATTGATCTGCCTGTAACAAAGGATTAGATGTAGGGGTGATTTTGATATCTCCTCAAGAGCTTGTCCTGGAGCAATCAATACGATTAGGATTCAAAGCCTCAAACAATGAAACGGAGTATGAAGCTATGCTTACCAGGATGAGCAGTGCTCGACAATGCGAAGCAAGGCATCTGATGGTACATTGTGACAGCCAGTTGGTGGTCAATCAACTGTTTGGGGAATATGCAGCAAAAGACGATCGAATGGCCCTGTACGTGATAGAAGTAAAGAAGAGGCTTCAGGATTTTGAGCAAGTCCAAATAGTTCAAATTACTTCTAAGAAGAATAGCCATGCGGACGCCTTGGCATGTCTGGCTTCTTCGGTATCGTTAGAACTTCACCGCACAGTCAGTGTGAATACTATTCATCAGCCTAGCATTCAAGTTCAGGAGCAAGAAGAAGTACAGGAGGTAGATATGGGTCCGTCTTGGATGGATCCCATTATAGCCTATCTCAAGCATAGTATGTTGCCAGACGACAAGAAAGAAGCTCACAAAATCTAAATCAAAGTGATCATGTTTTGGTTATCTCTAGACGACATCTTGTACAAAAACTCCTTCACAGGACCTTACCTCCGGTGTGTACACCCATCACTTGTTCAGCAATTTTTGTTTGAGATTCACGAAGGGGTGTGCGGCATCCATGCGGGGGGAAGGTCAATAGCCCATAAGGCTATTTCCTAGGGCTATTGGTGGCCCTATATGCAAAAGGATGCTAGGGTATATGTTCGAAACTGTGAAAAATGTCAGAAGTTCTCCCCAATGATCCATATGCCTTCAATGGATTTAGCACCACTCACGAGTCCATGGCCTTTTGCTCAGTGGGGTCTGGACATTGTGGGTCCTTTGCCGACTATGCGGGGAGCCAAGAAGTACTTGCTAGTGGGCACGGATTATTTCACGAAGTGGATAGAGGCAGAACCGTTAGCAAAGATCACTAAGCACAATACTGAACAATTTGTATGGAAGAATATTATTACTCGTTTTGGAATCCCGTATGCCATTGTATCAAACAATGGCACCCAATTTCAAGACAAGTGTAAGAAGTTCTGTTCGACATACAAGATCAAGAATTTTTATGCTTCAGTGAGTTACCTGCAGAGTAATGGCCAAGTTGAGGCCTCTAACAAAACTGTCCTGGATGGAATCAAGAAAAGTTTAGAAAAAGCCAAAGGAGGATGGATAGACGAGCTACCATTGGTCCTCTAGGCTTACCACACTACGCCTAGGCGAGCTATGGGAGAGACCCCTTACTCCCTTGCTTATGGTTCAGAGGCAGTAATTCCTTTAGAAATTGGGATCCCAACAATCAGAACTCAGCTTGTAGAACAAGGGGGAAATGATTAGGCTATTGCAGTACAACTAGACTTTGCGGAAGAGAGGCGAGAAAGGGCTCTAATCAAGCTAGCCTCCTATCAGAGCCAGTTGGCTAAATTCCACAATCGCAGAGTTACACCAGAGAATTTAAAGTTGGGGACCTGGTTTTGAGGAAAGTATTGGGCAACACAAAAGATTCAACAGATGGGAAGTTAGGGCCAAACTGGGAAGGGCCTTATAAAATCGTTGGAATTGCAGGATGGGGATCCTATAAATTGCAAGACCTTGACGGAGTTCTAATTCCCCGCACCTGGAATGTTTCAAATTTAAAGAGGTTTTACTAATAAGTATTGTTGATGTATTTTTGTGCTCAGAAAAATGTTCAATGAATGAAGTTTTAATCAAATTGGCGTGTTATCTTGCGAGAGTATGCTCCAGCAGTAAATGAGAAAATAGAGTCTTATTCAGCCTTCACTTCCTCATTGGGGGCAATGGTCCCAAGCAGGGAATGCTTGGAATGGGTTGAGAAGGCCCAAGATTATTGTTCCTGAGCTAAGGACCTTGATGTAACATCCCAAGGATCCTGATCTCAAAAATTATGGTTCTTAATTGATCCTGAACCAAAAGCCTTAAAAAAGGATGAAAATCTCAAGAGGGCTAAGGTTTAAAAATGGTGGATGGTTTCGAGCAGGGAATGCGGGAAATGGGTTGAGAAGACCCAGAACCATCCTCCTGAACTAAAATTCTTTAGGGGATAGTACAATCCCAAGGATACAATTCAAAAAGTTGGAAAGTATTCCATAAGGTTCCTCATGGATCCTAAACCAAAAGCTTTAAAAAGAGACAATAGTCCCAAGATAGCCAAGGTTTAAAAACAAGTGGGAAATCCTAAAAGGGTCAGGTCTGATCCTCAATCCTATAATTCTTTTGAAAATAGTAAGTCTCAAAAGCAACCCTGGATTGAAATGAGTGTGAAACTCAGGGAAAATTTTAATGAAAAATTCCTTAGCTAATAAAGCAATCGATTTCGCCTAAGGCCTAAACAAGAGGAGTTGCCCAAAAACTCATATTGTTGGCATACATGGGACACTACGGCACATGGGATAACCCAAAAGCCCGCACTCACAGTGTACACCTAACATTGTGGCACATGGGACTTAACAATCATGATGAAAGCAGGAAAGAAAGCACAAGCATACAAGCAGTTAAGTTGTCAAAAATTAAGCGCAAGCATGATTCATAATGGCAAAGATTCAGAAAAGTTTAAAGTTAAGAATCACCACATCCATCATCAAAGGGCAAAGATATCGGCAAACTTGTTGCCAATATCAGTAGTTCGGGATTAAAGTATTACAGACCAAGAAGTAGTAAAAACTAAACTGTTTCACTGGTGCCAAACACCTCAGTTGGTGGAATCTCGTTTGATGGCCCTGTGGAAGCAGCCAAAGATGGATCAGAGGTAGGAAAAGCAGTTGGAATGTTCTCATTAACTGTGGTCAGTACCAGATCAGTTGAAATAGTTGGAGCAGCATCAGAAGCAAGCGGTGGGATAGTGAGGTCTGTGATCTTAGAAAGCATCATATCAGTAGAGGAGGAAATGATAGCAGATGGTGCCTCAGTATGGATGATGGGGGAAGATGACAATACAACAGTTTGGATGGATAAAGCATCAGACGAGGAGGTCACAATGGTAAAGCTGAGGTCTTGGGCCAGCGGCAGGGCGGATCCAGTTTCTCCTATTATAGGGGGGTCGTGTTCCCACCCTAGAAATACAAAAGGAAGGAGAGTAACAGCGCAAAGCGTTGAATCTGGCGAAACTCCCACGAAATCCAGTGCCTCCCCCCAATACTTGGAGAAAATTGAATCCTCCAAGCTAGGGAGTGATTCAGTGAACTCCTTCATGTACTCCTCAACCGTCTCATGGGTCCCAGCTGCATGCCCAGCCATATATCCGTCTTCGTTTGCCTTCTTAACCTCTTGAAGGTGCTTTTCTTTTAGCTCGAGAGTCTCATTGCATGCCTTCTTGAGTTCGATTGTTCGATTTCGGAATTTTAAGTTTGCTGTTTCCATCTCCTCCCTGTGAACATCCATTCTTCTCTTCAGATCTCCCATGGCCTCTTCTCTTGTTTTCTCCAACAGATCCCGCTGAGTTTTGAGTCGAGCATCGCCTTCTAATTGAATTTGGGCCACTTTGGCTTTAGGGGTCAGTACGTTACCTCCTAATTGACCACACTGCTCAGTGAGTGATGTAATTTTATCATCTTTTCTGCCAATAACGAGAAGTCATTTGCTGCTCATCTCTTATTCGCGATCAAGTTGAATTTTCATGTCAGCAAGTCTCTTAGTCAACACAGTAATGCATTGAATCGCCTAGAAGAAGATATGGGAGAAAGTATGAGTAAGTATTGTGCATTGGAGTAGTGTGAAAGTATTCAGAAAGTTTACCTTGAAGGAACCAGAACAGGCTGAAGCGTATAGGTCAATGGAGGCACATTTTTCTTCCATGTCTATGCCTCTGGGAAGCAGAACTGCACTGGCTAGCCCTACAGCTGTAGAAAGATCTGCAATGGTGTAAGTCATTTGAATAAAGTTACCCTCTCCCTTCTTCATTGCAGGGACCCACAAAGTTTGTTCAAAATCGGTCCTTGGGCGGCGAGACCGATCGATCATAGCTTTCTTGGCAGGGGAAGCAAGATCAAGATCTGTTTCAATTTCAAGAGGGGCAGGAATCTCATCGTCACTCAGAGTCACTGCTACGATTGGCAGTGCGGAGGTAGGTTCAGTAGTGGCTGGAATTGGGGCAGTAAGCTGAGTGGATCTGGGGTGACTGTTTTTTGGTTTCGGAAGGGTTTTGCCTGCAGTAGTGGGATGAGCACTAGTCCCGGTGGCAACAACAGCTGCAATTGCGACAGTCGGCAGTACGTCTGAGGAAGAAGGAGGTACCACACGGCGGCTTGGAGGGGAGCGAATCCTATTGTTAGACACCCTTTCCCAAGCTCCACTGAAATTGAATCGAGTCATAGTTTCTTGTTCTTCTGGACTGAATCTTGAATGGGGAACAACTTGGCTAGAGGCACCGGTTTCAACAACAACAGACTTGCCTTTGTCTTCTTGGGCTCCTGCACTTTAACTAAGGTTCCAGATGGTGGAAGTGGTTGATGGGCTGCAGGATCAGGGTCTATTACCAAGGCTGGTTGCCTCTCACCACGGTAACCACGGTAACCACGGTAACCACGGTAACCACGGTAATGAGGAGTATAGCCTAAAAGATTGGAAATGGACCTGTCAAGGGAAGAGCCGTTTGAATCTTTATGGTTTAAAGCCCGTTTGACATGGTGAGCCTTGTATTTGGGATTTTTCAACAATTTCTTGTTTATGGTGGAAGGACCTGCAAGGATGATAAATAGGGTAAAGTCAGTAAGAGAAGTGTAAAAAAGTGCGAAGGGAGAATGAAATAAAAAACATAAAAGAAAGGAACGGACAAGGGTCTCCGTCATGGCGTGGAAGGTAGAAATCATGTTCCTCTCCAGTAGCGAATTCCCAGTTGCCGGTGATAAGGAAGAGATCATCATCATTCCCTTTTCAGTGTCAGGGATATTTAAGACCAATTTTCCCTTCTCATTTCTACATTTAAAGTACCAAACTCCTTGTTTAGTACTGTTTATGGTATAGTGGTAAAGAATTTCGTGAATGGTCATTCTTGACCCGATTATTCGGTTTAGGAATGCAACTCCCATAATGATGCGCACTATGTTGGCGGACATCTGAGTAGGGAGGATGCCTGTGTAACTGCAAAAGTCGCGAAAGAGAGGGTCCAAGGGAAAACGGATTCCTGCCTCAAAAATATCGATTACATGTATAATCAGG
>NMUG010000623.1:0-21196 GCA_002855965.1 Monotropa hypopitys | reverse complement strand
CTTTAGATTCTTATTATCCGAGTTGCGAAATATGTGTGGAGAAAGAGACGTGGAGGGTAGATTTGATACCTATAACTATGATAGACTTGGATGCCATATTGGGAATGGACTTTTTGTCTACTTATTATGCTACCATAGACTGTGTGAGAAAGGAGGTGACTTTTCGGGTTCTGGGGAAGGTAGAAGTAAAAATTTATGGAGACAGAGTGGAAACCCCTAGATGTATTATTTCTTCTTTGAGGGCCATGTCGATGTTGAGAAGAGGATGTTCAGGATATTTAGCGTACGTGGTGGATTTGGAGGGTAAGTCAAGTGAGATTGGTGATATTCCAGTGGTGAGAGAATTCCTTGATGTTTTTCGAGAAGAATTGCCGGGAGTAGTGCCGGATAGGGAAATCGAGTTTACTATTGAGTTGGTACCGGGTACGAGTCCGATTTCGATTGCACCTTATAAAATGGCACCAACAGAGTTATATGAGCTTAAGGTCCAACATAAAGAATTGATAGAGAAAGGTTTTGTGAGACCTAGTGTGTCACATTGGGGAGCACCGGTTTTATTTGTGAAGAAAAAGGATGGGACCATGCGGATGTGTATAAATTATAGATAGTTGAATACAGTTACAGTGAGGAATAAGTATCTGTTGCCTAGGATCGACGATTTATTTGACCAACTTCAGGGGGCTTTTGTGTTTTCTAAGATCGATTTACGTTTGGGCTACCATCAATTGAAAGTGAGGGATATGGATATCGCTAAGACTGCTTTCCGCACTAGATATGGACATTACGAATTCCTTGTTATGCCTTTTGGGTTAACTAATGCACCGGCCGTTTTTATGGATTTGATGAACCAAGTGTTTCAACCGTATCTAGATTCTTTTGTGATTGTTTTCATTGATGACATCTTGATTTATTCACAGTCTAAGGAAGAACACGAAGAGCATTTGAGGTTAGTATTGCAAAAGTTGAGAGAGAAGCAACTTTATGGTAAGCTTAGTAAATGTGAGTTTTGGTTAGAACAAGTGGTGTTTTTGGGTCATGTTATTTCTAAAAAGGGAATTTCAGTGGATCCTAAAAAGATTGAAGCAGTTGTGAATTGGTAGAGACCGACTTGTGTTACGGAGATCCGTAGTTTCTTGGGTTTGGCGGGATACTATAGAAGATTCATTGAGGGTTTTTCTTCCATAGCTTTGCCGATGACTATATTGACTAGAAAGGGCGTGAAGTTTGAATGGTCAGATGGATGTGAGTCTAGTTTTCGGGTTTTGAAAGAGAAGTTAGTTACGACGCCTGTTTTGACAATTCCAGAGGGGACAGAGGACTTGGTGATTTATAGTGATGCTTCGCTTTGCGGTTTGGGTTGTGTCTTAATGCAACGGGGTAGAGTTATTGCTTATCCTTCTAGACAACTAAAAACCCATGAAAGGAACTATCCTACCCATGACTTGGAGTTGGCCACCGTAGTATTTGCTTTGAAACTTTGGAGACATTATTATATGGGGTAACATGTGAAATTTTTACGGACCACCAAAGTTTGAAGTACCTTTTTACCCAAAAATATCTTAATTTGAGGCAACGTAGATGGTTGGAGTTGATCAAGGACTACGATTGTAGTATTCATTACCATCCGGGAAAGACAAATGTAGTAGCGGATGCTTTGAGCAGAAAATCTATGGGATCGTTGAGTTGTTTGGGTTGTGCTCGGGTTGAAATTTTTGAGGAAATGAAAGGCTTGGGAGTTGATGTGGCTTTTGGGAAGGACGGGGCTCTTTTAGCAACACTTGTGGTGAAACCTCTATTTGAAGAACAAATTAGAATTGGGCAAAAGAATGATGTGTTTTTGGAAAATGTCCGTCAACAAATTTTATTAGGAGAAAAGTCCGAGTTTGTTATTCGGGGTGATGACATGATAATGTATGGAAGTCGAATGTGTGTACCGGAAGGTGTTGAGCTTCAGAGGAATATTTTAGAGGAAGGGCACAATTCTCGGTTTGATATGCATCCGGGAGCAACAAAAATGTATCGGGACTTGCGTGAAATTTTTTGGTGGAGAGGGATTGTCACGCCCTGGATTTTCAAACCATTTTTTGAATAACATTAAAATACTATTTTCTTACAAATGGGGACACAAGCATGGATCACTGTCATTTAATAAGAATCTAAAAACCGGTCACATCCCATTCTAAGTTTACCAAAAATCCGAGAGTGAGTGCGGAAATATTAAACCATAGTTCAAACCATAGAATAGGTAGAAGAGAAGGTAAAACAAAGTCTAGATCATTACATGCCATATGGTCAAATAACCTACAATTTGGGTATTTCAAATGAGTAGTACATGAACGTCAAAGAGATGTCAAAACATGCTAAACTCTCATGGAGCTTCAAGATCTTCCACCAATGGTTTCTTACCTGCAGAACCTTTAAAAAAAAGCGTGTCACGCTAGAGCAGGAGGTATCTATAGTAAATGATGTTACCAATTAACTCGACTCGTGTGTGCCATGAACATAAATGGAAATGCATATCACACATCAATGAGCTTCTAAATGCATGGCAATTGACCCAACCTCTATGACCAAGAGCAACTAGTAAAGGTGATAAGTAGTGAAGCAAGGACCACAAGCCAAGGGTCAACTTAGGTACATTCTCATTCCACGATGTTTAACAAAGGACTACTAAACAAAAGCCCAACATGAAAGCATACAAAGGTGTTTATGCTAGTATCAATCAAATGAAGTACAACCATTTTCGCTTCTTGTTGCATGTAAGATATGGCACCGGGATCCTAGCCAAGGTATCTATATTCGTAAACGTCATTGGAATCCTAGCCAAGGTGTTCCGTAATTATTTTCGTTGAGTGACATTGATAGGGCAAGGTTGGATTAATGGCTCGTCAACACATTAATCGAACCTATCCGGTCTTCCCCAATTAACATTGGGAGGGCTCACGTTACCCCCATTGTGCACAATATCGCGGATGGAGCGACCATCCTGAGATTCCTAACCAAGGCACTCTAGTCAAGTAATCATAGGCCCATATCATTGTCATCGTGTCCGGGAATCCTTAGCCAAGATTTCTTCCCAAAGTGTTGATACCCGAGAATCCTTAACCAAGGTTACTTCTCATTTGGGTTCAACAACGTGTCTCATGTGTCATAGTGTCCGGCAATCCCTAGCCAAGGTTTCTTCCCTTAATATTGATGCCCGAGAATCCCTAGCCAAGGTTACTTCTCATTTGGGGCTCACTAATTATTTCATGTGTAATCGACGTCATCAATGAGGTGTACGCGTAGTTACTGACAACAAAACTCAATGCGTAACTATTTACCGTTGGATAGGATTGAAGGATGATATCTAGCAACATGATCAAGATTTGGCAAAATTCTATAAAATGTAACATACACCATAAATCCACTTGTTAAACTTCGTATATGTCCAATTTCATGTAATTAAGTTCAATTCAATAAAAGACCATTAATTAACCAAAAGCTCTAATTTATAAAAATTGGTCATACATGGATTTGGGGCTTTTTATGCAATCGAGTAAAATCATGAAATGGACTTGCATACAATGTATAATAGGCCATAGAAACTCTATTGGAACCATCAATTTCACAATTTATTCACAAACCCTAAGCCTAAACATGCTTTTCAATCCATACACGAATTATATCAAGGTTTGTTCTAAATATCAAGTGAGGATCATAGAATATAACTAGGAACATGATAAACTATAGAGAAATCCTACCTTGGACAAACTTGGAGAAAACCCTAACTTCGGATTTTGAAGGAACGGAGCAAATAGCGGGTGTCCCGGATAGATCGTGTCGCGAGGATCGTCGTTCCTCCTTGGTGTTTCTTGATTTGAGCTCATTTGGACCTTGGATTTCAAGCTCTAAGCTTGTATAACAATGGAGGAAGGAAGAGATGGAGAGAATAGGGTTTGAGAGGTAGAAGATGGTTGCAAAATAGGTAAAATCGGGCTCCCAAACATATATATAGCCCCCAGGATGAAAAGATAAAAATGCCCTTAATGAGGACCATTCTGCACGAAAATTTGCCTTCGCGACCGGTCGACCACATGTCGTGTACCGGTCGCGGCCCTTTTTAACAACCCTCTGGAACTAGGCGACCGATCGACCGAATCGCGTGTACCGGTCGCGTCTACTTTGGACAACTCTCTGGAATTTGGCGACCGGTCGACCGAATCACGTGTACCGGTCGCGACCCCTTTGAAATACCCACTGAACCTACACGACCGGTCGACCACATTACGTGCCGATCGGCGCCTATATACACGTCCACTGCATTAACCCGACCGGTCGACCACTTCTCGTGTACCGGTCGGCCTTAAGGAAAATTCTAAGAAAACTTTAAAAATTGATAACTTTCCCGTCCGACCTCTAATTGAGGTGATTCAAGTCTCGTTGGGTTCGTAATCGAATTCTCTATCGCAACCTAAGGTCAACCACCTTAAAATCACACTGGGATTTTAAGATAAAATAATTTAAAGTATCGAATCTAAATTAAGTAGAGATTTAATTTTCCAAAAATACTTTTATAAAATTCAGGTCGTTACATCTCAACCACCTTAAAACAATTTCGTCCCCGAAATTTCCTCAAGGTAAGAGTCAAGTCGATAATACAAAATCAATTCAAATAAGCTAGACTCAAAATAATTCCGGGTATTTATGACGCATTTCTTCCTCTCGTTCCCACGTAGCTTCTTCAATACCATGGTTATTCCAAAGGATCTTCAAAAGTGGGATAGTCTTTCCCCGCAACACTTGCTCCCGCGAATCCAAAACACGAATGGGCCTTTCTTCATAAGAGACGTCGGCTTCAAGCTCGATGTTTGACCAATCTAGCACATGCGAAGGGTCAGGCTCATACTTTTGCAACATAGATACGTGAAAAATGTCGTGAACACTTGAAATGTTCGAAGGCAAAGCAAGTCGATAAGCCACCTCTCCAATCTTATCTATGACATCAAATGGACCGATGAAACGTGGGGTTAACTTTCCTTTCTTGCAAAAGCGAGAAATACCGTGACGAGGTGACACTTTCAAGAAAACATGGTCACCAACCTCAAAGGACAAAGGAGTACGACGTCGATCGTCATAACTCTTGTAGCGACTCTGTGCCGTAAGCAATCTATGGCGTATCGTCTTGATCTGCTCTGTAATCTGCTGCGTCATCTCCGGCCCAACAATAGAGGATTCCCCCACATCAAGCCAATAAACTGGAGAACGGCAAGGTCTACCGTACAAGGCCTCGAAAGGCGCCATGCCCAAATTCGAATAATAACTGTTATTGTAGGCGAACTCGATCAACGGAAAATGATCTACCCAACTCCCCTAAAAATCTAATACACAAGCTCGTAACATGTCTTCCAGAATCTGAATTGTGTGCTCGGACTGACCATCTGTCTGAGGATGAAACGCCGTGCTAAACATGAGCTTCGAACCAAGAGAAGCCTGTAAACTCCGCCAGAAACGAGAAGTGAATCGGGGATCTCGATCAGATACGATAGATGACGGCACACCATGAAGTCGGATAATCTCTCTAACGTACAATCGGCTCAAAGAATCTACAGACTGAGCGACACGGATAGGAAGAAAATGCACTGTCTTCGTCAATCGGTCAACGATGATCCAAATAGCATCTTGTCCACCAGGCGATTTCGGAAAGCCTGAAGCAAAATCCATCGTCACGTGCTCCCATTTCCACTCGGCAATCGGCAACGGCTGAAGTAAATCCGCTGGTCGCTGATGCTCAGCCTTCACTTGCTGGCAAGTAAGGCACCTCGAAACAAATGTCGCCACATCCTTCTTCATTCTTGGCCACCAAAACTGTCGACGAAGATCGTGATACATTTTCGTCCCTCCAGGATGAACAGTTAAAGAAGAATGATGAAACTCGTGCAATATACCTCCTCGGCAAGAATCGGGAACAAACAACCGCCCAAGATAGCGCAAACTGGTATCCGAATGAATCATCCAACCCTATCGAGCATCACCACTAAGGAATTTTGCACGCAACCCTGCCGCCTCTGAATCGTCTGCCTGAGCCTCAATCACCCAACGAGAAAGCTCTGAATGAATAGATAGATTACATATAGTGGCCTGCTCTCCGGTTTCCTCTGCATATAACACAAACGGACCTAATTCCTCCATCGCCCTCCAATCAAGAACCGCTAAACTAGCCAAGTGAGACGATTTCCTGCTCAACGCATCCGCAACAACATTTGCCTTACCGGGACGGTAATGCAACTCGAAATCGTAATGTTCCAAATGTTCCATCCAACGCCTCTGCCACAAATTAAGCTCCTTTTGTGTGAACAAGTACTTCAAGCTTTTATGGTAGGAGAACACCTCAAATTTTGCCGTACAAGTAATTTCGCCACATTTTTAATGCAAAAAAGATCACCGCTAACTCCAAATCGTGTGTCATATAATTGCACTCGTGAGTCTTCAACTGCCGCGAACCGTAAGCAACCACCTTTCCTCCTTGCATCAAGACACAACCCAAACCATCGTGTGAAGCATCACAATAGACCGAATAGCCCACTCCCTGCTCAGGAACAATAAGGATAGGCACTGAAGTAAGTTGCCGTTTCAACTCCTCGAAAGCCATCTCGCAATCGTCACCCCAATAGAACGGAACCCCCTTCTGAGTCAAACGAGTCATCGGTCCAGCTAACCGAGAGAAATCTAGAACGAATCGCCGATAGTAACCCGCAAGACCAAGAAATCTACGAACATCAAAAATGCTTTGGGGACGGGGCCATGAAGAAACTGCATCAATCTTACTTGGATCCACCGAAACTCCACCTTGTGACACAACATGTCCAAGAAACTTCACCTCCGGCAACCAAAACTCACATTTGCTCAATTTAGTGTACAAGTGGTGTTCCCGCAACAACTCCAACACAACTCGGAGGTGAACCTGATGCTCCTCTTCTGAAGCCGAATAAATGAGAAGATCGTCGACGAAGACTACAACAAACTGGTCAAGATGGATATGGAAGATACTATTCATGAGATCCATGAACATAGCTAGAGCATTTGTCAAACTGAACGACATAACCACAAACTTGGTCTTAGGAATGTCTTCCGTCTGTACCAATAACTGATGATAACCAGAATGCAAGTCAATCTTGGAGAAGCAAGTAGAACCACGTAACTGATCAAACAAATCGTCTATCCTAGGCATAGGATACTTATTCTTCACAGTATCTCGATTTAGTTTCCGGTAATCAATGCACAATCGTAAAGAACCGTCTTTCTTCTTTGCGAACAACGCTGGCGCACCCTAAGGTGAAGAACTAGGCCGGATGAAGCCTAACTCATACAATTCCTGCAACTGGTACTTCAACTCCCGTAACTCTGCCGACGCAAATCTGTAAGGTGGGACTGAAATCGATGATGTACCGGGTAATAAGTCGATGGAAAACTCTACCCCTCGTCTAGGTGGTAAACTTGGCAACTCTATCGGAAACACATCGGGGAACTCACAAACAACTGTGGGCAACTCCCCACGAAGAGAAGAATCATCGTCGAGACTAAGACTGGCCAACATGCACCTCACTGAATCGCGATCCCTTGGATCAGAGAAGGAACAATCAGGGAACTCCTTCCTGTCGCCATACACATAGAAATAAAGCCCTTCGGGAGAAATTAATCGAACACGACGCCGATGACAATCAATGTGGGCATGGAAAGTGGACAACCAATCCATTCCCAGAATCAGATCGAATCCAGACATTTCCAGGACGATGAAATCAAAAGTGAACCGATGGTCCTCAAGAGTCAACTCACAGTCTCTGCATACACGATTTAAACGAACACGACCTCCAACATGGGTGCCTACGAACATAGGTGGGTCTAGGACGTCCAAGTCTAACTCTAACGCGCGGACAAAGGATGCCGCTAGGAATGAATGCGATGCACCTGAATCGAACAACACACTGGCCCAAGAATTATAAACAAGAAACATACCCCGCATGACTGAGGATTCTGGCTGCTGGTGGTGCACAGATGATGTAGGAGTGGCTGGAATGGCAAAGACTCTGCCCTAAGTCATCAGACCCTGATGGTGCCCACCTCGATGCTGAGACTGCTGTGTAGGCCTGGTAGGAATTTGAACCCCTCCAGTGCGAGAAGCCTGGACAGAGCCAGAAGGTCCTGACTGGTGTGGACGCTGATGCCCACTCCTCTGCTGCTGCTGCTGCTGTGGCCTCGCATCACCACGACCATTGCCCCTCCCTGGACAATCTCTAACCACATGGCCCCACTGACCGCAATCGAAACACACAGGTGCCCTGCACTCGGTACGTATATGGCCTGGCTGATGACATCGATGACAAGTGATCGGGCCTCGAACTGACCCTGAACTAACCTGAGATCTCTGGTCACGTGAAAAGCGAGACTGCTCCCATGACCGCTTCCTCCCGAAGTTGCCCGAAGAAGAACTAGAGTTGGAACCCTGTCGACGCGGTTCCCACACCCTTGCCCTCGAAGCAATGTCCCTCTGCTGATGATGATCTCTTTTGGGCTCGACCGCCCTGGCACAATCTACAAGGTCTGCGAAGACTCTAATCCGGTGACCCATGACCATCCGCCGAATAGAAGGGTGGAGACCCTTCTCAAACCTCTTACATTTTCTCTCCTCCGAACTGACTAAATCTGTAGCGAATCGTGACAAGGCTTGGAACTTCAAAGTGTACTGGGACACAGACATCGTCCCCTGCTCTAAGTACTCAAACTGCTCTCTCAGCTGGTCTCTGTAACTCTCCGGAAAATACTGGTTCTCAAAAACAGCTAAGAAGTCTGCCCACGTCATGGTGCTGATGGGATCCATGATAGCTTGTGGATCAGCATCTCCACCGGCTAGAAGACTAGCGCGTCTCATCTCAACAATAGAGCTCCACCACAGAATAGCCTCTCCCGAAAACTGGTAGGACGCAAAGGTAATACGCAACTTATCCTCTCCAATGCCCAACGTGTCGAATACCCTCCGAATCTCTACTAGCCAATGGTCAGCCTCAAGCGGCTCACCTTCCCCACTGAACTTGGGAGGGTTCATCCGCCTGAATTCTCGCAAAGCATCAAAAGTGCGGTCACCCGCATTACCCCTAGGAGCGGCAAATCCTCAACTAGCTTCGACCATAGCGGCCGCAAGCTCTCGAGCGAATTGGCTAGGAGCGGCAAGCCCCTCTAGAGCAGGAACCGGAATAGCGGGAGGTACAACATCCTCCACACCTGCTTGATGATCATCCACTTCCTCGCTATGTGCCTCCTCAACATTGTTTCTACGACCTCTTCCCAAAGCTATGTTACGACGTGGAGGCATTCTACAAAAGATCATGAATAAGATAATAATAGAGCTCATGACAAGGCTCGAATAGATAGTTCAATCAACTATGTAAGGTCTAATTCAAGGAGAAGTAAACTCAATCATATCAAGAAAGTATTCTCATACTCAATGGAATCAACAAACAGGGTTACAACCCAAGAATAGAGCAATGCACATGAAGTTCTCCCTTGACCGATACCAACCTACGGATCAATTGCCAATGCATGCTTAAATGTTCACACACACGTGCCGGATGATGCAAGTTTAAACTCAATGCAACCCATAGAGACAAAGAGTCTCCCCAAAGGCCTAAGTTTTCGAAACCGAAAGCTCTGATACCAAGTTGTCACGCCCCGGATTTTCAAACCATTTTTTTTGAATAACATTAAAATATTATTTGCTTACAAATGGGGACACAAGCATGGATCACTATCATTTAATAAAAATCTAAAAACCGGTCACATCCCATTCCAAGTTTACCAAAAATCCGAGAGTGAGTGCGGAAATATTAAACTATAGTGCAAACCATAGAATAGGTAGAAGAGAAGGTAAAACAAAGTCTAGATCATTACATGCCATATGGTCAAATAACCCACAATTCGGGTATTTCAAATGAGTAGTACATGAACGTCAAAGAGATGTCAAAACATGATAAACTCTCAAGGAGCTTCAAGATCTTCCACCAATGGTTTCTTACCTGCAGAACCTTTAAAAAAAGAGCGTGTCACGCTAGAGCAGGAGGTATCTATAGTAAATGTTGTTACCAATTAACTCGACTCGTGTGTGCCATGAACATAAATGGAAATGCATATCACACATCAATGATCTTCTAAATGCATGGCAATTGACCCAACCTCTATGACCAAGAGCAACTAGTAAAGGTGATAAGTAGTGAAGAAAGGACCACAAGCCAAGGGTCAACTTAGGTACATTCTCATTCCACGATGTTTAACAAAGGACTACTAAACAAAAGCCCAACATGAAAGCATACAAAGGTGTTTATGCTAGTATCAATCAAATGAAGTACAACTATTTTCGCTTCTTGTTGCATGTAAGATATGGCACCAGGATCCTAGCCAAGGTATCCGTATTCGTAAACATCATTGGAATCCTAGCCAAGGTGTTCCGTAATTATTTTCGTTGAGTGACATTGATAGGGCAAGGTTGGATTAATGGCTCGTCAACACATTAATCGAACCTATCCGGTCTTTCCCAATTAACGTTGGGAGAGCTCACGTTACCCCCATTGTGCACAATGTTGCGGATGGAGCGACCATCCTGAGAGTCCTAACCAAGGCACTCTAGTCAAGTAATCACAGGCCCATATCATTGTCATCGTGTCCGGGAATCCCTAGCCAAGGTTTCTTCCCAAAGTGTTGTGTAGATGGAAAGTACTTTGCATGTTTTTCAAGTATATGTTCTTTTTAGTTTAATCATTGAAGGTTATTATGCATGTTTCTATGCTATATGGAGTAAATAATGGAAATGAATGGATGTAGGCCTTCATGGCCAATAGAGGGAAACACCCCTTCTTGATGCTACAAGTCGAGGTCAATACTACGGGTTGACGGCTTGTAAGTATATGTCGAGGTTGTGGCTGCGGTACAACGGCATATTGTCAATGGGTCAAGGTCAATACTACGGGTTGATGGCTCGTTGATTTTGGGAGCTGCGGTTCCAAAGTAATTTAAAAGAGAGATGTCAAATGTTTGAAAATGGGCTGAGGCCATATACGTTTTGTAAAACTCTTGCAATTGTGAAATTTATATATCCTATTCACACTCTGGTTTCCTTGTGTTTTTTTTAAATGCTTGGAATCCAACGCGCTGTGGTGAGTTGCCTTTGGTTGTTTGTGAGTTTCCGGATGTTTTCCCGGAAGAGTTGTCTGGTTTGCCGCCTAAGCGAGAGGTAGAGTTTTCTATTGATTTATTGCCTGGTACTTCTCCTATTTCGATACCACCTTATCGGTTTGCACCAACCGAGTTGCGAGAGCTAAAGTCTCAGTTGCAGGAGCTTTATGAGTTGGGTTTTATTCGTCCTAGTTCGTCACCTTGGGGTGCTCCAACGTTATTTTCCAAAAAGAAGATGGGTCCTTGTGATTGTGTATCGATTACCGGAAGTTGAATCGGGTGACCGTGATAAACAAATATCCGATGCCGAGGATTGATGATCTATTTGACCAGCTTCGTGGTTTTACGTGTTTCTCAAAGATCGATTTGCGTTCTGGCTACCATCAGTTACTTGTTCGGGCAGAAGATATCCCGAAGACGGCGTTCCGTACTCGTTATGGCCACTACGAGTTTGTTGTCATGCCATTCGGCTTGACTAATGCCCCAGCGACGTTCATGGATCTCATGAACCGTATATTCCATATCCACCTTGATCGTTTCGTAGTAGTGTTTGTAGATGATCTTTTCATTTATTCTGCATCAGAGGAGGAGCACCATGTTCATCTACAGGCTGTGTTGGAGTTGCTGCGATAGCATCATTTGTATGCCAAACTTAGCAAATGTGAGTTTTGGCTTTCGGAGGTGAAGTTTCTTGGTCACGTTGTATCGCGGGGAGGTGTCTCAGTTGATCCTAGCAAGGTCGATGCTGTTTCTTTGTGGCCGCGCCCACAAAGTGTGTTCGATGTTCGCAGTTTCCTTGGGCTAGCTGGTTACTATCGACGTTTTGTTTTGGGCTTCTCACGATTAGCCGCGCCTATGACTCGTTTGACCCGTAAGGGTATTCCGTTTGCTTGGGATGATTCGTGTAAGATAGCTTTTGCGGAGCTGAAGAGGCGTTTGACTTCGGCACCGATCCTTATTGTACCCGAGAGAGGAGTTGGTTACTCTGTCTATTGCGATGCTTCTCATGACGGTTTGGGATGAGTACTGATGCAAGAGGGAAAAGTCGTTGCTTATGGTTCGATGCAGTTGAAGACACACGAGAGGAATTATCCGACGCATGATTTAGAGCTTGCCGCCATTGTTTTTGCATTTAAGATGTGGAGGAACTACTCATACGGTGAGAAATTTAAAGTATTCTCGGATCACAAGAGCTTGAAGTATCTATTCACGCAAAAGGAGTTGAACTTGCGACAGAGACAGTGGATGGAACACTTGGAGGACTACGATTTCGAGCTGCACTATCATCCGGGTAAGGCTAATGTAGTAGCCGACGTGTTGAGTCGAAAATCTTGTCATCTTGCTCGTTTAGCCGTGCATGGTTAGAAGTCCATAGAGGAATGCCAAAGAAGTTGGAGAGCAAGCCACGTTGTGCAATTTATCGATTCATTCGGAACTATCACGTTGGGTTATTGAGGCACAGGCCGATGATTCAGAGGCTTCAGAGTTTCGAGCAAAGTTTCTTAGTGGGGATGCACGTCAGGGATGGATGATCTATGCTGATACTAGTTTGCATTTCTACAGGAGATTGTTTGTTCCTTCGTCTTGCCGTAGTGGTATTCTATACGAGTTTCATCATTCACCATTAGCTATTCATCCAGGAGGTACGAAGATGTATCACGATCTTAGGCGTCAGTTTTGGTGGCCGGGAATGAAGAGGGACGTAGCCGTATTCTTCTCCAAATGCCTTACTTGCCAGCAAGAGAAGGCCGAACATCAGCGTCCTATCGGTTTGCTTCAGCCTTTACCGATTGCTGAGTGGAAATGGGAGCACGTGACAATGGATTTTGCTTCGGGTTTTTCTAAATTGCCGGGTGGTCAAGATGCTATTTGGACTATCGTTGACCGTTTGACAAAGACTGATCATTTCTTACCGATTCGGGTTGCTCAGTCTGTCGATTCTTTGAGCCGATTGTACATTCGGGAGATTATTCGACTTCATAGAGTTCCGTCTTCTATCGTATCTGACAGGGATCCTCGATTCACTTCACTCTTTTGGCATAGTTTGCAGACTTCTCATGGTTCGCAGCTTATGTTCAGTACCGCTTTTCATCCTCAGACCGATGGCCAGTCCGAGCGTACGATACAGATTTTGGAGGATATGCTACGAGATTGCGTGTTAGACTTTCATGGGCATTGGGTAGATCATTTGCCATTGATCGAGTTCGCTTACAACAATAGTTATCATTCGAGTATTTGTATGGAACCTTTCGAGGCTTTGTACGGTAGACCTTGTCGTTCACCCGTTTGTTGGTTAGACGTTGGTGAGTCCGCCATTGTTGGACCGGAGTTGATGCAGCAGATTACCGAGCAGATCAAGACAATACGCCAGCGATTGCTTACAACACAGAGTCGCTACAAGAGTTATGCGGATAAACGTCGTACTCCTTTGTCGTTCGAGGTTGGTGACCATGTATTTCCTAAATTTTTGCCTCGTCGTGGTATTTCGCGTTTTGGGAAGAAGGGAAAGTTGACGCCGCATTTCATTGGGCCATTTGATATCATTGAGAATATTGGAGAAGTCGCTTACCATCTTGATTTGCCATCTAACATTTCAAATGTTCACGATGTTTTCCATATTTCTATGTTGCGTAAGTACGAGCCGAATCCGTCGCACTTTATAGATTGGTCGAATGTAGAGTTAGAGGCCGATGCATCCTATGAATAAAGACCTATATGTATTCTTGATTCACGGGAGCAAGTGTTGCGTGGGAAGACCATTCCCTTGTTAAAAGTTTTATGGAGCAATCATGGTTCGGAAGAGGCAACATGGGAGCGAGAAGATGAAAATCGTAACAAGTATCCGGAGTTGTTTTGATTCGTGTTGTTCGGGTCGAGTTGTGTTATCTCTGTACTCTTACCTTAGGAAATTTCAGGGACGAAATTGTTTTAAGGTGGTTGAGATGTAACGAACCATATTTTATATAATAATTTCGGAATTTAAACTGTCCTTCTTATTAATCTAGGAATCTTAATTTGTTCTTGTCTTAAAATCTTATTCTGATTTTAAGGTGGTTTACCCTAGAATATGGTAGATAATTCAATTACGAATCCAACGCAACTTTAATCGCGTCAATCGGAGTCCGGGTGAGAAAGTTATGCACGTTTTAAGTTTTCTCCGTTTTGGACCTCAGCTGCCCATAGAAAATCCCGAGGATGTGGTTATCGATAACACATCCTTTATGTTATCGATAACACGGTTGACTATAGAAATGTCCGAGATGTTGGTTATCGATAACCGGTGTTTCATGTTATCGATAACTGGTTGTCCTTATGGTTCCTTGTTTAGGACCCGAGAGTGTGGTTATCGATAACAAGGTTTGCATGATATCGATAACCAGCTTCCGATAATGTGGTTATCGATAACTCACCTCTTAGGTTATCGATAACCCATTGTTCCCAGAGCCCCTTGGTTATTCCCGCGAAGGTGGTTATCGATAACAGGCTTGACCTGTTATCGATAATAGGTCTTACGGACAGCTTTTCATTAAGGGGTTTTCTGTCTTTTTTCCAGGGCTATATAAGCCCATTTTGGCCCGATTTTTAGCCATCTTCATCATTTTCAAAACCCTATCTCTCTCTCTCTAATACTCTGTCTCTACCTCCATAACCTATCTCCCTCTTCTCTTTAATATTTGAGGCCTCTACAAGTCTCCATTGAAGAAATCCCAAGAACTAAAGTTGTTCTACGCAGTGAGATCTCTCCGGTGACCCGGGTTTCGAAGGCACGTCTTCAAGTTCGATTTCCTAGGCTGTTCTCAAGCTTCATTTGAGGTAGGAAATGTTTATTATTTAGTATGTTCTTGATTGTGCCTCTCCCTAATCCCTTGTGTGAGCTTTAATTTTATTCAATTTCATGTCTAGGTGTATAATCATGAAATTGACCTAGGGTTTGGTCTTAAGTCATGAAATTGGTTGAGGGTTTATGTATCTCTAGTGTTTAATTGCAATTCCATGAAGTCAATTTCATGTTTGAATATTTCGGATGAAAACCCTCAATTTTGGGAAAACTCTAGATTTTTATAAATTAGGGCTTTTGATGAATAAATGGTCTCATGATAGAATTGAATAAGTATTCATGCAATTGAACATATTTCATGTCGAATTGATGTATTGGGTACCTTGATCATGTGTGGAAATTTATGAAATTGCATGTTGGAGTAATCACTATAATGTCAAGTCTTGCATGGAAATAATTGAGATCAATGTTATAATCATTCATGCAATTGGGCATCCGTGGTGTGTGTTGATACATGTGGTGTGTGGCTCATGTGTGTGGTCATGGGTTATGTGGGGTCCATTGTCACATTGTAAATTGTGAATATAAAGGAATGAAAATGATAACCCGTGAATTGAACCATACCTCAACCCATTCGCGTGATTTTCGGAATGGAGGTTGAAACCATTCACGTGACTTTCGGAATAGTAGTTGAACATTTTCGCGTGGTTTTCGGAAGATTGTTTATGTTGAACACTATGATGGGGGATTTATGATATAAGACATTCGCATGATTTTAGGAATGTCGGATGGTCGCTCCATCCGCGACATTGTGCACAATGGGGGTAGCGTAGCCCTCCCAATGTTACTTGGAGAATGATGGATAGGAATGGATAGCGTGTCGGCCAACACCTATATCAATTCCACCCTATCAAGTTATACAACTATATTCATGACACGCGAAATAACTAGGATAACTTGGAATGGACTTGTCATGGGATTCCAAGGAGTATCCTTTGTATGAAACCAAGAAGAAGAATGTTGAACTCATGTGTGTGTCTTGGAAAGAAATTGAAACTCATATGCATGTTCTTTAAGCACTTGTTCTAGTGGCTTTTGTTAACATACCCTCATATGTTAGTTTGGTGGAGTCACATAGTAGTAACGGATCATTGCCTTTGTTATGTCTTGTACATATGCATGTGTTGCATGCCCGACATTCACACACTCGTTGACGCCGGTCTTGAACATGCTAGGTAATAGGTATTTCTTACTTTGTTGTGATACGCCCTTATTTTTTTCGGCTTGGATGCTTGAGGCATTTGAAAGGAATTTGAAAAGAAATCCCCTTCTTTATTTTTGGTTTTATTGAGGCTCATGGAACTTGTAATAGAGTAGGGAAAATTGTAATGTTTTGAACTTGTACTTCTCTCTCTTCCTAACTCTATGGTTTGGATTGTATCTTTCTTTTAAACTCATGTCTGGATTTTCATAATTGTGAGTGATTGGGATGAATGGTACTTAGATGTTTGTTAATGAAGTAATGATCCATTGTTTCTCACTATTTTTAAATGATTTAAAAAAAAAGGTTTGAAAATCCGGGGCATGACAGTTTCAACACAGTAGCAGTTATCAACAGATCTAGATCCCTTAACTATTCACTCACCGGTAGAATCAAATATTGAGCAATGATCTTTTGAGAATTTCAGTTCGTATTGATCATCACAAAATTGCCCAATGCTTAGCAGATTGGATTTAAGTCCTTCCACGTACAGAACATCAGATAGAGCCGAAAAACCAGGAATAGAAACTGTGCCTTTGCCCATTATTTTTCCTTTATTACCATCACCAAATGTGACAAGGCCATGGGCACAGTCTTCTAAGGACACAAGAAGAGTTTTATCGCCACTCATATGCCTAGAGCAGCCATTGTCAAGATACCAAGAAGATGAATGGTGAGAATTATAAGCTGTGTGTGCAACAAAACACCGTGAAGCCCTAGGTTTCCAGATTTTATGATCCTTCATCATTTTGTGCATATCCTGGGCAAAAACAGATAATTTTTGAACTTCATCAAAGAAATAAGTAGCTTGTTTTTCAAAGTCGTTGAAGTTTTCAGAAATGATCACCTTATTATCGAATGGGGGCACAAATCGACCTTTAATGAGTCTTCCCAAAGTGGGTGGACCTCTCTTAAATTATGTATCATTTTGCAGCTTGTAGCAAAATGGTCGAATGTGACCACGACCACCACAATGGTGACAAACAAACACTCTTCTAGAATTTTTTTTGTTTTTCATAGTATTTTCTTTGAGAATAGGTCGAGTAGGTGTACTCGACTCTCCCTTGAGCAATACAATTTCTTTTGAGTTGTTTTTGCTCGAGTGAGGCTCACTCGGTAGATTATCAAGAAAACCCAAGTCACTTCTTTTTTGAAAAATTGGAGTCAACTGAGTAATGTGTTCAGTACACTTACTTCTTTTTATCATCTCATTTGACTCGAGAAGATGTTTGTCCAAGTCTTCTATCTTTATACATGAAGTTTATCTAAGGCCTCTTTACGCTCACCATCACATGCTATAAATTTTTCGTTCAAAAGTTCGTTCTTCCTCTTGACTTCATCCAATTCTAAAATTTTGGACTCTAAGTCATCCCTGAGAGACGTTAACTCCTCATGTTTCTTTTTAACTTGAGTCACGAGATCGATCATAAGCCTCGTGTATTGACTCAATTTCATCATCTTCATTGTTATCATCGTGATCGCTCACAGAGTCAATTGAAGTATAAGAAGATGATTTGACTAGAGTTTCAGTTCGGGCATCTAAGGCAGTGAAATTGGTGGATTCTGATTTAGAGCTAGAGTCATCTTTATCATCTTCGCTTGAATCATCCCAAGAAACTTTAAATACCTTCTTGTTCTTTCTTTTCAAATTAGCACATTCGTTTTGATAATGTCCAAAACCATGACATTCACGACATTGAACACCCTGAGGTTTCTTGCCTTTGACAAATTTAGGTTTAGAGTCATTTGAGTCATTTTGGTTTTTAATATCAGAATTTTTCGGAGAAAAGATTTTACCAAATGACTTGAATTTTTGTTGGTCTCAGACACCTCTACTTGGAAATATTTAAAGGCAATGCCCTTGTTTGATTTTGTAGAGGATTTCTTAGTCAGATGATTAAGTTCAAAAGTTTGCAGTTTTCCAATTAGCTCTTCGAATAGCATATCATCCACTTCAGGTCGTTCTTCAATAGCGACCACCTTAGATCGAAACCTCTCCGGGAGTGACATTTCCTTTAAATATATTCGGGAACCTACAAAAGTTATATTTCCTGCACATTTTCAACCAAGCACATTAAAATGTTCATAACAATAAAGTGCAATAAATTCGTGAAATAATTTATAAAATCATGCAAATTGGGAAATAAATTAACATCAAAATATGCAATATTATATGTTAATCACCCATTGTCCCCTTGGAGACTTGTCAAACCTTGGAGGAGGCCGATTTTCTGGATTCTCTAGACGTGGGTTGTCCACATTTCCTAATAGATACCTTAGATTTTTGCGAGACTGGTCCTTTGGTCTTCGAGATTGATGAGCCCATCTCTCCCATAGTTTATGACCTTCATACTTTATATTTTTATTTGAAATAAATTGATTAGGAGAGTGAGGTAGATCAAAGGGTTAAAGAGAGTGAGACTGGGAGTAATTGTATCTTAACTAGTGAGCTTGATATTTCTAGTATTATTCATGAGTTTATTGACTATGCAATTGATGCACCTGTTTTCACTAATGCTCTTGAGGAGTTACCACCTATGGCTGAGTTTACGTCACTTGTAAAAATTATTTTACCCTTTTTAGTGCACCTATACCATCACCACCTATAATTTCATTTGAAAACATCAATTTTCTTGGCATTGATCGACTCTTTTTGAGTCATTCTCCACAGTACATTCATATTATCAATGGCTTGAATTTCAATTTATCTCGGATTGGTTCAGTGGTTAAATTTCACATCATGAAGCACCTCAAGTCCCTATGCTATTCCAAGTATTTATTCTTGTGGTTTGGGACGTCTTCAATTTTTTAGAAGAGGTCTTAATTGGGTTGGTCTAAGTTTTCCACAATGACACCAGTGTCGTAATAAAGCTTGGAGGTTGTAATATCGGTTTTCACCACTTGTACTTTAAGTTTTGGACTCACAACTTTTGTTAGGCTTACATGAAGCAAGAGCTGAAGGATTTGTTGGTACAATTCTCATTTTTTGTTTCTTTTCCTTTCTCTGCTATCTTGTCCATTGCATATCACAATTTACATACATTGAGTACAATCCATGATTCAAATTGTAGGTGAGGAATACTTTATTTTATTTTATTTTCTTTTAGGTTAAAATATGTAAAAAAATTAAGAATTGATTTTTTTAATAAAAAATTGTGACGGTCCATTATAGCCATGTGTTTCTTTTCCTTGAGTTAGGGAGAAAATCATATCTCATGTTGCCTGTACGAATTACCAGGTTACTATTTGGGAGATAATTTAGATAACTTAGGATAATAAATTTCCTTTATATATATTTGATATTATGCAAGTCTAACTCTTTTGCTATAAATTTCCTTGATTAATTTGAGCTGATTCATTTTTTTTCAAACATTTATTCCTTGCAAGCTTGTTGAGCCTTATTCATAGAAACTTTTCTTGAATAAGCTCCACTTTTCATATATTGTCTTGAGAAAGGTGAAAATGTTTATGCAGAAGAATGTTATTTGGAGAAATAAAGAGGTAAATATAATGAATTGTGTTTATTGGTAGTGTACTATCCCTAAAGAAAAATGTAAAAAATAGAAAAATGAATAAGTTGGGGCTCACCAAATTTATTGTTCGAAGGAAGAAACAATTTAATCTTCATTGTTGGATTAAATACCTTCTTGAAGTAAGAAAAGATGATTTGACTAGAGTTTTGGTTCGGGCAGCTAAGACAATGAAATTGGTGGATTCTGATTTAGAGCTAGAGTCATCTTTATCATATTCGCTTGAATCATCCCAAGAAACTTTAAATACCTTCTTGTTCTTTCTTTTCAAATTAGCATATTCGTTTTGATAATGTCCAAAACTATGACATTCACGACATTGAACACCCTGAGGTTTCTTGCCTTTGTCAAATTTAGGTTTAGAGTCATTTGAGTCATTTTGGTTTTTAATATTAGAATTTTTCGTAGAAAAGGTTTTACCAAATGACTTGAATTTTTGTGATTTGACAAATTTTCTAAATTTCTTGGCAAAGAGGGCAAGCTCCTCCTCGCTCATTTCCTCGTCGCCGTCGCTGGTCTCAGACACCTCTACTTGAGAAGATTTAAAGGCAATGCCCTTGTTTGATTTTGTAGAGGATTTCTTGGTCAGATGATTAAGTTCAAAAGTTTACAGTTTTCCAACTAGCTCTTCGAATAGCATATCATCCACTTCAGGTCGTTCTTCAATAGCGACCACCTTAGATTGAAACCTCTCTGGGAGTGACCTCAAGACTTTTCTATAGATTTTGAGATTGGGAACAGGTTCACCAAGAGCATGGAAAGAGTTAACAATGTCACTCAATTTGGAGATAAAAGAATCAAAAGACTCATCCTCATTCATTCTAGGTTCTTCAAATCGAGTTGTGAGAATTTGAATCTTTGAAGTTTTAACAGTTTTCGTGCCCTCGTGAGTGACTTGCAGTACTTCCCAGGCTTCTTTAGCAGTAGCACAAGAGGAAATACGACTAAACTCATATTTTCTCAAGGCACCGTAAATGGCTCCTAGTGCCCGAGAGTTGGCTTCAAAACTTTCATTGTCCCTGTTATTCCGTTCGGAATCCAGTTTAGCCTGGGGTATCTTAGTGACAGCATCCCCGACACAAGGTGGTTCATATCCGTACTGAACCAACCTCCACACCCTAACGCCTAAGGAACTGAGGTGTGTGATCATACGAGCTTTCCAGTATGCGTAGTCATTTCCATCAAAGTACGGGGGCCTCGAATTAGAGTCTCTCTCTCTAGGTGTTTGCGAACTCATGGTTAGTGATCAGACTTGGACGGTGAAGTCCCTAAAAAGAGAGCAACTGATACCAATTGAAATTACAGCGGAAGTCTAAACTAACCTAGAGGGGGTGGGTGAATAGTTAAGTTATTTAAATTTTAAGCTTATAAAAAAACTTATTAAATTAAATTGCATTCACCACACACAAAGAAGAATGTAAAGAG
>NMUG010000622.1:0-21203 GCA_002855965.1 Monotropa hypopitys | reverse complement strand
ATTGTGCACAATGGGGGAAACGAGAGCCCTCCCAACGTTACTTGGGGAAGACCGGTTAGAATTGGTTATTGGGTTGACGAGCCGCTATTCCAACCTTGCCCTATCAACGTCATAAACGAAAATACAAATGGAATACCTTGGCTAGGATTCTAATGACACTTACGATTACGGATACCTTGGCTAGGATTTCGGCGATACTCTATAATATGGAATACCTTGGCTAGGATTCCGACTCGATATTTTATGTGAACGAAGAAAGACAACATGAATGTACCTTCATAGTTCAACAACATCAAATGAACACATTAATATGTATGTGTGGACTCTTGCCTAGTAGTCCCTTGGAACAATATCATGAAGTGAAAGGAAAACGAGAACTCTCTTAGATGTGGACCCTTGGTTTGTGGTCCCTTGTACTAATTATTGGAAGGATGAAAAAAAATGAATACCTAAATATTACAAGTAAGATTAACCAAGGGTTAAATCCGATCAAAGGCATACTTGGGTAACAATTAGAGGACTCTTGGTTAGTTGTCCCTTGGTTATGAATACTTTTGGGAGTGTCACATGTTGAGGACTCTTGTCTAGTGGTCTCTTGGGTACTTTAGCTATTTTAGATTTTGGACCTCCCCCCTTTAGTAGAGAGTTGTTTGTAATGATTTAAGAGTGAGTCGGATTAGTTCTTAGGCTTGACTCCTTCACCTCCCTCACCTATGAGGAGATTAGTAGGTGTACTTTGCAGCACGTTCACCTTTACAGTTCGGTTCGCGTTCACTTTACTGCTTTACTGCTTGTGCTTCTCTCCATATTGTACTACTGTTGTTGTTGCCACTACTACTACTTTCCTTTACAACTTCCCTACTTGTACTGACCCCTCCTAGGCATGCACCACCCGTGCATGTTTGGTAGTGGTCAGGAGTTTATCTACTGAGCCGTGGTATGCTCAGACCTTTGTGGTCCTCCCTACAAGTAGTTGCAGGGATTTGTGGATATTGTTAAGCTTGGAGCTTCGTCAGCTTCTGGGTTTTCAGGGTTCGTTACAGCAGGTTTCACTTGGTACTTTTATTGACTCCCGAGGGTGGGATGTACCCTCACTCTCCTTTCTGTTCAGTATAGTTCTAGCCGTTGGCATTTGTTTTAGCTTCCGCTTTTCTATTCATATTGTATCTGGAAATGTAATTAGAACAGAATGGAATGTGTAGATACTACAAGTGATGTTTCCCCTGCTTTTATTTAAATTGTTTTAAAAAAATGGTTTAAAAATCCGGGGCATGACACAATGCCTGCTGCAATCTCTGCCAAAACCTCGAAGTAAATTTTGGATCCCTGTCGCTAACAATCGACACTGGAACTCCATGCAATCTAACAATCTCCTCAATATATAATTTTGCATACCTCTCGGTGGTATAGGTGACTCGTACCGGCAAAAAGTGAGCCGATTTGGTCAACCTATCAACAACCACCCAAATCGAATCAAAACCCCGACTACAGCACGACAATCCCACAACAAAGTCCATCGTCACGTGTTCCCACTTCTATTCAGGTATCGGTAGGTTTTGAAGCAACCCTGCAGGTCTCTGATATTCTACCTTTACCCTCTGGCAAGTTAAGCACTTGGACATAAACTCTGCAATGTCTCTTTTCATGCCATTCCACCAAAAATTTTCTCGTAGATTTCTATACAACTTATTGCCACCAGGATGCATGGCATAAGCAAAACAATGAGCTTCCTCCAAAATGCTATTTTTCAACTCAGGACTATTAAGAACACACATCCTCTGCCCAAACATAAGCATACCATCGTTGCCAATCCTGAATTCGCTCTTCACACCCTCAACTATTTGCTTCTTCTTCTTCCTCAACATCTCATCAGAATCCTGCTCCACTAGAATGCGATCAACAAAAGTCGGTCATACTGAAAACCGAGCTAATAACACATCTTCATAGCCCAACTCCAACTCAGCATTCAACTTCTTTACTTTACAAAAGTTTTCAATCCTGGCACATCTCATACAAGATAGGCTACCAGCCGATTTTCTACTCAAAGCATCGGCCATAACATTGGCCTTCACTGGGTGGTAATGAATCGAACAATCATAATCGTTTATCATCTCCAACCATCTCCTCTGTCTCAAGTTTAGTTCTTTTTGAGTGAACAAATACTTGAGACTTTGGTGATCCGTATAGATCTCACACGTCACGCCACAAAGATAATGCCGCCATTGCTTCAAAGCAAAAACCACCGCTGCCAACTATAAATCATAGGTAGGATAATTTAGCTCATTAGGCTTCAACTGACGAGAAGCATAAGGGATAACCTTCCCTCTCTGCATCAAAACACATCCCAACCCACGCAAGGACGCATCGCTATAAATTCCCAAATCATTGGTACCTTCTGGAACTATCAAAACAGGAGCAGTCACCAACTTTTCTTTCAACACCCGAAAACTCCTCTCACATTCGTCAGACCATACAAACCTGACATTCTTCCGAATCAGCTTCGTCATAGGCAAAGCAATCTCAGAAAAACCACGAATAAAGCAACGATAATATCCGGATAAACCCAGAAAACTCTTGATCTCAATCACGCTAGTAGGTGCTGGCCAATTTACCACTGCCTCTATCTTTTTCGGATCCACACGGATGCCATCACTAGATATCACATGGCCCAAGAAAACCACACTCTTCAGCCAGAACTCACATTTGCTGAACTTCCCAAATAGTTTCTTCTCTTTCAAAGTCTACAATACTGTCCTCAAATGATGTTCATGTTCCTCCTCAGTATGAGAGCAAACAAGAATATCATCAATAAAGACCACCACGAAAGAATCCAAGTAGGGTTGAAAAACCAGATTTATCAGATCTATGAAAACTGCAGTAGCATTTGTCAGCCCAAAAGGCATGACTAAAAACTCAAAGTGTCCGTACCTAGTACGAAAAGCTATCTTCGGTACATCACTGTCTCTAATTTTCAACTGATGGTACCCGGATCGCAAATCAATCTTCGAGAAAATAGTTGCCCCTTACAACTGATCAAACAAATCATCAATTCTGGGCAAAGGGTACTTGTTTTTAACAGTAACCCTATTCAGCTGCCGATAGTCAATACACATTCTCATGGAACCATCTTTCTTCTTTACAAAGAGTACAGGTGCACAACACGGCGAAGAACTGGACTGAATGAAGCCCTTCTCCAAATACTCTCTCAATTGTAATTTCAACTCATACAACTCTGTCGGTGCCATTCTGTATGGCGCAATAGATATGGGGCTCACCCCAGGAAACAGTTCAATAGTGAACTCGATTTCTCTGTCCGGAACCACTCCCGGTAAATCATCCGGAAACACATCTTCAAACTCTCTCACCACTGGAATATCTGAAATATTTGCTTCCACCCTCCGATTATTAATAATGTAGGCCAAATAGCCTTGACATTCTTTACTCAAGAGTGTTCTAGCACGAATACTAGAAATGATACAAGATTTACCCACCATCTTATCGCCCCAAATTTTAATATTCCCCTCATTCGAAATAATAAATAGAACTTCTTTAGTCAAACAATCAATTAGAGCATGGCGTGCTGACAAGAAGTCCATCCCCAGAATGACATCAAAATCGGTCATCGCCAAAGGCATTAGATCCACCGATAGCCGCCTACCCTCTACCTCAAGAGCACAATCTGGGTAATATATATTCACACTAGCAGTCTTCCCCATAGGTGTAGATATAGCCAAAGTATAAGGTAAGGCCACTGAAGGCCTATCAAGCACACGACTAAAAGTTTCCGATATAAATGAATGGGTAGACCCTGAATCAAGAAGAACTCGAGTATAGAAACCCGATATAAGAAAGGTACCTGTAACCACATCTGGTGCAGCCTCTGCCCCCTGACGGGTCACAACAAAAATTCTGCCTGGAACAACATTAGCACCCGTGCCACGACCCTGGCCCACTGGTACACTGCCCACTGAAGATGCTGCAGCACTACGAGATTTGTTGCACTGAATTGATTTGTGTCCCAGATCTCCACAAGAAAAACATTTTACAGGCTGTCTCTCACCCTTCTTCTCTGAAAAATCACGGGCCAGATGACTCTCTCCTCCACACCTGAAACAGTGGCGATCACCGCCATGAACACTGTCTCCCGAATACTGGTTGTCACCCTGATTGTTTTGCCCTCTCTGCCAATTTCCCTGAGATTTGGAACCACTATGTCCCTTGCTAGAAAAAGTCTTCCCATCACTAATTTTTTCATAGCCACCCTCACTGGTAGCCTTCCCTGACCAACTGCCACTTGTCTTTCCCCTCTTGGCCCAGTGATCAAACATAGTCTGAACGTCTTTCCCAGTCATCCTGGCCATCTCTACCAAATCAGCATAATCTTTCTCTCTGAATTGTGTCAAGCGCGTCGCAATACTGGGAATCAATCCCCCGCGAAACCTCTTACACCGCTTGGCATCGGTGTTCACCAGCTACACTGCATATTGCGACAAGGCAGCAAATTTTATTTCATACTCATCCACAGTCATGCTTCCCTATTTTAGATACAAGAATGCATTCTTCTGCTCAGTCTGGTAATTCTCTTGATAAAAATGATCATTGAACCCTTTGACAAACAAGTCCCGGGTGATAACCCTAGGAACTCCCCCTTCTTCAACCGTCGTAAGCTGACGGCTATAAGCCTCCCACCATATTAGGGCCTCGCCCTTCAAATTGAAGTCACCAGATTGACTTTATGCTCATCAGATGCTCCCATAGCCCGCAACACCCTTTCCACTCCCTTCAGCCACTCCTCTGCTAACGCGGGAGACACTGCTCCACCAAACTCTGCCGGATACATCCGATGAAATCTCTCAAGTAGACTTGTTCCTGCTGCTCCCTCTCTCTACGCAGTCTGCCACTGTATAAATGCAGCCTGGTTCTCCAGAAACTGAGCCATAGCTACCTCTACTCGATTCTCAAGAACAGCTGGAGGTGGATTCCCCGGTGAAGGGGGTTGATTCACCTCTCCCTCTGCCGGTCTAGTAGAAACTGCATCCTCAATGTTCTTTATTATACTTTCCTAATTACCAAAAAGATTCTTTTAGAAATCAACAATACATATTGCACACAATACAACATGAATAATAAAAATATATAACAATCATACAACACCTAAGTGTCCTTAGCCTTCCGGTTTACTTGCCAAGCCATGCCATTCAACGGCCTTTACTCTCTCATCCATCAAATCTGAACCTCTCACCTCCCAAACAACCTAGACCCGATATTCCAACTTATCATGCTTTCCAATTAACTTCCCAAGACTTTCCATTTGAAAATACGTTGATCAGGCGCTTTTCAAATTGGATTTCAAGGTAGTTGCCTGGGTGCCCAAGTAACACATACGATAATTCAGAATATACTCACCACTCTCCTATATTAACTCTCACCTCAAAACCTCAAGCACTCGCAACTCCAGAATCTAACAACCTAGCTCTGATACCAAGCTGTCACGACCCTTTTCAGAATATAATAATAATTTATAAACTAGCAACGGACATGACTAAACAAAGCATCCAAACTGCAAGGAAACTAACATTCATCTCACATTTCTATCCTCAAACATAAAATCACCAGCGGAAGTACTAATAAAATAAAACTCCAAGTCAAATGGTCAAACAAAATACCACTAACAATAATATAGACTCTCAAGTCTCTAAACTGACATAAAAGAACAGTCTAATCACCAAACCACAATTGCTGAAATATCTAAAAAAGAAACAGTCTCTAACACGGAGCAAACCCCACTAAATTGTCCCTGAAAGTGGCAACTCGGCAATGACTGGCAATGTGGACCTGCTACTGTTCCTGACCTGGATATAAATTGCAAAACAAATAGCAAAAGATATCCAGTAGTGTCAGATACAACAGTTACATATGTATTTGAAATGTAAGTGCAGCAACTAAACATTAAGGTACAAGTAAACTAGGGGTGGTGTCTCTCCCCTAAAAATCACGGAAGCATGTAAAGTCCTCATTTTCTTTCTAACCATGCCCATAGTACCTTATATTAAATCGGCATCTTATATGCTCACATTTCCGTACCCAATGGCACAATATATTAAATCGACATCTTATATTCCCACATTTCCATGCCTAATGGCACTATATATTAAATTGACATCTTATATGCCCACATTTCCATGCCCAATGGCACTATATATTAAATCGACATCTTATATGCCCACAATTTCGTACCCAATGACACCATATATTAAGTTTCTCATTCATGCTTGCATTCATACTTGCATTTGTACTTATATGGAGTAAAAACGGAAAAACATATTTCGCAGCATTCAACACATACCACAGAAAAACGGGCAACATTCTAAGTAAGCAGTCATCTAACATGTACAGCTAGCCAACTACAAAATCAAGCACATATATGAAAAGGCATCTACACACTCACCAGCTGTGTGAACTCGCCAAATATGTATCTACTGAATCGCCTTGGAAAATCCCGAATGATCTCCTGTTATACAATATAAACATGTATGAATAACCCTTCTAAAGCTCTAATTATAGATTAAGGATTTTTATCACTATTGTAATGCTCCTTAAAGTCTGGAAATTTCCCTCAAAAAGTGTTTATAATTAATTTAGGATCAACCCCAACACCCACCAACTTCCTCACCAAATTTCCACTGACCGGTATGGAACTGGTACACAACCGGTGTACCACCCGGCATGCTGTCCGGCATGCCGGTTAGTTCATTTTCCCCTAAAACTGTTAACCCTACATTTACTGTGCAATTTTACAACGGCCAGTATGAGACCGGTATACCGCCCGGTATGCCGGCCGGCCTACCGGTGGCCTACCGGTTAATACAACTCTGTATCTCACCCTCTTCCACTTGCAGGCGAAGCCGATATGAGAACCGGCATGCCGCCCGGTATATCAGCTGGTATAACGTTGCGCATACCGGTTGGTACAAATTATAGCAGAATTAAAAACTGCTTAAACATGTTTATCTATTTCATCAAAAAGTTCGTCTATTCTTCATTTTTTGTGAAATCAATGACCCCTAAGTGTCATATACAACTATACACTTACTATACTTTGATTTAGGCCTAAAACCTCAAGTTAATCCACCCAAAACCCATAGTTTTTCAAATAGATCTAGGAATTTTTAATCAAAAACATGATTAAAAAACCCACTAATCCAGCCCTAATCTAGACCAAAATCAAAAATCAAAGTTAGTTGAAATATACTTACCAATGCTAGGAACAAGTTTGAAGAAGAAGGTTTTCTCCAAAAGTGATCCAATCCTCTTCAAAAGTGCTAATCCTCAAGCCTCCTCCTTTTTTCTCCCTTAATGTCTCTCTCAACCCTCTCTCTTTGTGTATAAGCATAAGTGATAGGAGAATAACCACCCACTTAACCCTAATGATAGATTTTTAATCATAAAGACTTATTTTTTTTCACCTATAAGAGCTAATAACCCATCCTTGCCCCTCACTTATAATTATATCCAAAGGTTTTAATATATAAACTTATATATACTTAAAACCCTTATTTTTGATTAATTTAACAATTCCTTTAAATATTTACAAATATTATTTCTCTCTTCCACTTTCATTATAATATTTAATTGTTCACTTTAATTTATATTAAATTAAGATGGACGTGACAGATGAGGATAAGATATGTGATGCTTTTGTTTTGAGAAGTTGGGAATATACTGTAAAATAATAATAATAAATGAAAAGTTGGTATCCCTTGTTTCATCAAGGTGAACATGTATGGCTCCCTTATTTTGACAAGTTTGAGAGGATTGGAAAACTTACATCAATCATTCAAATATCCCAAAATTACCCGTGAATCTAATCTATAACAATGTCTAAGTTTGGTAGAAGAATTTGGATTGAGTTAGTAAGTGAGGTCTTGATGGTGTGTTTCTTTGGGCCCTTCTAGTAGGTCCTTATGGTTTTTTTTGAAAGGTAAAATATTATTAATAAAGTATAAATATTACAATAGCAAATCCCTAGACGAACAAATATGCTCAAAAACCTAACCTATCCACTGCACACAAACCTACTCAGCACAAACACGTTAGCAATAAAAAAACACACTGAGAACAAAATTACAAGCTAACTATGTTTATCCCACTACCAGCCAAATTAAAGAAACGCAAAAACAAAAATATTGGTTGGATCTTAGTGACTGTCTCACTGTGCTCTTTGGGGTGTTGAGAATTAGAGTCTACGTTTACTATTGGAATAGCACTTGTGTCCATTGCACCTTGGGGATGCATTTGTAAATCACTAGTCTTGTTTCCTTTCACTGTCCTTGGCACGTTTTGCATGTGGACACTTGGGCACGCATCCACCATATGCATACTTGTTAATAGTTAGTGGTTTTCCTACTGAGCGTGTGGATAGCTCAGACTCCCTTCCCCCCAGTTTTTTGAGTTGTAGGGACAGGAGGACTTGTTGATTGGAGTTCTTGCAGTAGCAGTAGGATTTTCTTTGGAGGTTGTCACTCTCTCGCTCTTTTAGTTTTGTTTATCCTTGTAGATGTTGTAGTTAGTTGTTGTATTTATTACTCTTCCGCTCTTTTGTACTCTTCTATACCTTTGTACCATATTATTGGATTTTATTTCACTTTGTTGGATGCCTTGTGAATTAATACCTCAGGTAGTGAGATTCCTCCTACCTATATTAGCCATTTTATAATGTTTTAAAAAAATGGTTTAAAAATCTAGACCATTACATTTACACATAACATTCAAATGCTTGAATTAAAGCATAACAAACATACTCACAATGATTGTCTATACTGAGTTGAGCACCCTATTTCTTTGAGGGCTCGACGCCGCTAGCTTCCCTACCTGTCCAAGCTAAAAAATATCAATATCCGAGACAAATATAGCTTAAACAATTAAGTAAAGGCATAAATAACAAAATTGAAATGTATGTTTAACCTCTACTTTATCTACTTCCTCTCATTTCCCTTTATTTCCTATATTACTTTATTTTTATTTAATTTATTTTTCTTGTTCCCCTCTTACTATCCAAACCCTAACAGTGGGGTCACATACCGATATACGCTGTATCGTACATCAATATGTGTTCCTCTGATCCACATTCCGATACACCTCATCTGATTGCATATCGATTGGTCCCCACTGACATCACATATCAATATGTGCTTACCCTTCCATTTCTATATGGAACACATATCGATATGTGACTTAGTCTTTCCACATATCGATTGACACACATTTCGATTGCCAACTGACCTTACATATTGAATGGCATCACTGACAGCACATATCAATATGTGGCTAATCCACATATCGACATGTAACACCTTTGAGTGGAAACCCAGAATACACAAATACTATTCATCATCTTTCTCTTTGTTTTAACCAAACCCCAACAACCCTATTTGCAAATTAAACTCAAATAACCAACTCAGAGCATATACAAACATATATATTCATTTAAACATCAATTGAAATCAACCAATTGCATTAGTTCGCCAAAAATCATACAAACCCATTTTTGTATTTTTTAAACCAAGTTCTCAGTTCTTGGCCAATATGCACACACTCAATTCACGACAGCCCAACAAACATTCTAAACATACAAAATGCTACTAATCAATTTTAAAACCCAACAACTCATCCATTTCCACTTAATCTTTCAAAATCCACTTTATTTCTAAAATTTTGAAATACACCTCGATTATAAATATAAACCCACAAAACCCCCATAAATTAACCAACAAAAGAAGGGTTTGATCTCTTCTTACCCGATTAATTGAATACCCTAGCCTTTAGGTTGAATTCCAATGCAAATCCCGAGCAACCTAGCAATTTCCCCCTTCTCTCCTCTCTTGGTTCTACTCCATCTACAATGTCTTAGGATTATCTGAGTTCACGAGGTTGTGGACAATGGCCACCGTTTGAATTTTATTTAATATTTAGATATAACCAAAACGCATCGATCTACTTCTACTCAACACCTGTAATTCTCACATATTGATTCACATTTCGATTATATTTAACCCATTTCGATATATAATTCTTGGACAAATTTTGTATGGGTTGTCGCATACCCGTTCCCATAGTTAACACATATATCGATATGTGCCTATGCACATATCGAAATATGTCAACTCTCCCCATCCAAAATCCAGAGAGCTTATTTATACATATCGATTTGTTCTTTCATACATATCGATATGTGATTCCCGCATGATCACACATATGGATATGTGTACATTTTATACATTTCGATATGTGAACATTCCTTAAGCCTAAAGCAGTGAAAAGAGAGACTACATTTCGATATATGATCTTTATACCTGTTGACTTACATATCGATATGTAGTCTAATTTAAGAAAATTCTAGCAACTTACCCAACACCTCCTAACTTATTTCTAACCATTTTAGCACACTTTAAGCCTTGTTTTCTAAGGATTTCCTTACCTAAAATTCCCATTAACTTAACCAACTCATTTTAGCATAATAAACCAAAGGACCAAGAATATCTATGGGAGAAAGTCAATGAGATGCAAGAATAGTTTTGAATATATCAACTCCATGCTCAAAGAAGAAGAAAGGAACATGCAATGTCATCAAAGAAGAAAGGGGAATAGTTCTGCGTGCAACTTAAGGCTACTGAATACTGCATCCTATGAAAACCTAGCCTTACATATTATCCATTATCCAACATTACAACCAAAAACAAAGTCCTAATTGATCCTCAAATTGGCATGGCTTGGTGTTGATACCCAAATTTTGACTCAGCTCCTACATATTCAGAATCAGAAATTAGCAAAATGGTCTTTTCAGAGATTAATTTGCACACCTGGGATGTTCAAACTCCTCGCGAACAACACCGACGTTATCTAAAAATTTCAGAAACAATCAGCGAGCAGCGGTAAAGTGTTGAGGAACATTTACCTGTCTCAGAATTTATAGCCGACGCACCAGTCAAGACAAATTTCCAACGGACGGTGCTGAAACCGCATCCGAACAGGTAGAATATCCGGGAACGGGCAAAATCCCGCATACACAGTCAAACTTCTGTTTCTGAATGGAATGTTGAAGGTAAATCAATTACCGAGAAGCTGGTACAAAAACTGAATTCGTCTGATCTAGATCCGGGATTTAGTTAAGGATAAACGTCAATCTGTTCGGTTTTCCCTGCAGCTGACCAACAGCCTCGGAAATCAGTGAACGAATTTTGAACAAACCTTATCTTCAAAGTTTGAAATTCCCTGCGGAACAGATTTTCCAGAAGCTGAGCAGTCTAAAAGGTGCACCTACCGCTTCTCACTTTATTCACGACATCGGCCCCCGATTGTCAAGATTTCTTGGGAACAAGTAGAATTCCCCACAAGCAACCAAATTTCCATTTCTGAATGGAAAATCGAAGACGTTCTAATTACAGAGAGGACAGTGTAAAGACTGAATCCGTCCGATCCAGATCCAGGATTTAGTTGAGGATAAATGCCAATCCATTCGGTTTTCCCTGCAGCTGATCAACAGTCCTGGAAACAGTGAACGAATTTTGCACGGACCTTATCTTCAAAGTCTGACATTTCATGCGGAACAGATTTTCCAGAAACTGAACAGTCCAGAAGGTGCAACCAGTGCTTCTCTCTTTGTTTTAAGCAACAGAGCCGAATTTTAGGGACTTCCCAAAAAACGTCCGGTTCAAGCCCGAGATATTTTCTATATTCATGATCCAATACAGCGATCACAGATATCAAATTTAAATTATCAAAGTCAGAGTTCGTCAAGGGGCCGGCCAAGCACAAATAGAAGCTTTGGACCAAGATTCAGAACTCCGGGTTACTTTTTCAATTTTTAAGATATTTTATTTAATTTCTAATTATTTTTGCAAAGAGGATAATGTCAAAACGACTTAGGAACCTTCCTAAAATATCTAAGCCACCTCATACCCCACGTGGCAGCCCAATTGGCCCAAATACCCTAATGTCGCAACTATAGTTGCGACATTACTTGATTATAAATAGGGACCTCCCTCAACAATAATCAAAACCCTTGAAACCTCCAAGCATCAATACACTCCCAAATATTCGACTACATTTCAAACCAAAACCCCCCCGGTCCTTACCCTAAACCGTTTTCAACCGCATCTTTGCGAAGTATCCGAACCCTGTTTATTTTACACGGTAAATACCGTTTTGTTTCTTATATTCTTCGGAGACTCTTGATAGTCTTCTAATTTCAGTCGACCGCGTCCGATACTATGCCTTACTATACTTTAAAGAAGCTATCTACAGAAGTTGTCTTCCGGAATTGTACAGATACATTTATATGATTTGTCGTTATTTAAATACTTGTCTTTTCTGCTTTCAAACAAATATCTGTTAAAAAAATCGTTACTTTATGTCTTTCTCCTCGTTAGAATTCGGTACATGCTTGGCTATGCCGGCTCCGCTGTCGCAAACGAGAAGAACATAAAAATGTCTTCGCCTCAAAATACTTGCCGTCTAGCTCGAAATATATCCAGCTCGGTTATATATATATACTGCCGTCTAGCTCGGAATATATCCAGCTCGGTCTATATATATGATATCTTATCCAACTGCTATATATGTACTGTCGTCTAGCTCGGACTATATCCAGCTCGGTTTATATATATGATATCTTATACCCCTGTCCATACATACATATTACAACATATATATATTCTATCTCTCTTCAGCGATTAACTTTTGCTTTCCTTAAAATATTTTCAAATAAAATTAAAATTCCTGTATCCGTACTCTAGAGTGAAAGCTTGCAGTAGCTACTAGACTCTGATAAAGAAATGCCTTGTGATTCGGATTCGTCCGAAGCACTCGATATTCTGTGGGATTTTTCACACTCAATGAAAATAATTCCCCTTCCCATTTTTTAAAACACAGTTTAAGCTATATCTAACTGAAAAATATACAAAACACTTTTAAATAAAAATCAAATTCTTTTATCCGTACTATGAAGTAAAAGCTTGCAATAGCTATCAGACTCGGATTAAAAGAATGTCTTATGACTCGGATCCGTCCGGAACGTTTGACATTCTGTGAAATTTCCACATTAAAGTAAATATTTTATACAAATTCTTTCGCGGTCGAAGCTCTGTCCGACCCAAAAGCATAAAAATCATTTTCGCGGTCGAAGCTCTGTCTGACCCAAAAATAGAAAAATCGTTTTTCACAGTCGAAGTTCTGTCCCACTGAAAAACATTAAAAACACTTTCAAAAATAAAAAACCAAGTTCCTCAAATCCGTACTCTGAAGTGAAAGATTGCATTAGCTATCAGACTCAGATTAAAAAAATGATTTATGACCCGGGTCATGCCGGATCATTTAATATTCTTTAGAACTTACAAACTAATTAAATAAACAAATAAAACAAATAAAATATTTCAAAACCGGTCGAAGTTCTGTTTGACTATAAAATACAAATTTACTTTTCAAACGCAGTCGGAATTCTGTCCGACTGTAGAAAACCATTTTCAGCCGAAGATTCTGTCCGGCTCAAATTAATTTCTAAAAACACAGTTGAAGTTCTACCCGACTGTTGTAAATAAAACTATATTAACTAAACAAAATTGTTTTCCCAAATGCAGTCGGAATTCTGTTGGACTATAGAAAACCATTTTTCGCCGAAGTTCCGTCCGGCTCAAAAACATTTCTTTCTTAAATAAAAACAGGGCCGAAATGCCGCTCGTAATTCTTTTACAAATCAAACCGGGTCGAAATCTGTCCGTCAACAACTATTATCCATAAGTCATTTAAATTCAATTCATTTCATTCATATAAGTAATAATTATTTATTTCTCTAGCCGAGAAAACAATTGATTTCGGATTACAAAAAGATTTACTTTTGAAAATGAAAGTACCGAAAGGGCGAGTGGGGTGCCTAACACCTTCCCCATTCGTAATTTAATCCCCGAGCTTCAAATTTCTGGTTTGCAGACACCTTTTTCAAATAAAGGGCACATTTTCAAAACAAATTAAACATTCATTTCAAATAAAATAGCGGTGAATTGGCACACCACGAATAAAATGCTGAGTGGAGACTCCGAAAATTCCAAACTGGCACACTCAGGTCGTCATCCATTTTCAAACAAACCACCATATTTTCAAATAAATTCCAACAACGCCGATTCTTCCATCCCAGAAAACGACTCCTCCCGAGAGAGGGGACGAGGGAAGGACGGAAAAATTTCCCGATGTGACACTTGGTGAAAGAACTTTCAAGACGAACTTCTCACTCTGATAGAGTTAACAAGATTTTTATTCTCAAAAGAGAATGCTCACTCAAATTGGATACATAATGATTCACAATTATCTCCAACAGTCGACCCATCATTGATGAGATTCTATAAATCTTTCATTTGCTAACAAAGCATACGAACCATTCAAAACTCGAGTCCATAAAAAATCTATTGCGTACATATTGAGAGTACATGAACCTCTTCCCATAAATTCCAAATGCAAACCATATCAAAATCTTGGTCAAAACATGCATTGGACGGAAATTCGAATTAAGGCCACCTCTGAAATCAAGATCATGTAAGCGAAGCTTCATACATTCACAACACTCTGAGTTGAAAGATGCCATAAGATATTTCGACAAAATTATAACATTTAAAACTTCTAATGCTTTTCATATCTTGACAATTAAGTGATGGAAGAACTTTTCCGGTCGTTGATAAACGGAAAAGCCTATACCAAGCATTAATAATTTATAAATACGAAAATAAACACTCTACAAGTAAAATGGATAAGTCCGAGATTGGTCCACAGGGAAATAACATTGTTGAAGATAATTGCTTTGTAAAGAAGTTTGGTTTTGCGGGTAGAAGAGGTAGGACGCTAGCCTCTTATTTTTGTTTTATAAAACTTAACAAACTAAAGCATGAAATAAAAGGGTGAAAACTAATTAAACTAAGCAGAATGGCAATGGGGGTTCTAACACCTAACCTAGGCTATGAAAGACTACTCCAATTATCCATGACGACACGAAAGAGGGTCACGACATAGGACCTCCCACGGGGTGTTTGATAATCAAGAACAAGTCACAGGTCAAGAGATGACATGGGGATTAGAATTCAGTTCTCTAGGACGACTCACACTCATCGGGCGACATGCTACAAGCATGGCCCGTGCCATCTTATATTGGTGGCCCATTAAATAGGTCGATAACCCTTGGCTGGACTCGAGGTGAGAACTACATTCTCCTAACCCCTATGCTACCTCAAGACATCAATTCTATAGCAATTGGGTGGTTTCGAGGTGAATTCATTCACTTAGGTATTTTGTCTAACACCTAGCGGGACATCGCTACAAGCATGCATCGTGTCATTTTATGTCGATGGCGCATCAAATAGATTAACACCGCTCAACAAAGACCCTAGGTGGTGAACTCCTACACCCTAAGCCACTACAATTTAGCCCTAACTTGGAGCAAATCAATACAAGCCGAGGCATGGGGTGCTAGTCAGCCCAAAGCCAATCATAGGAGGCTACCCCTCCATTAAAGCTACAACAAGCACAAAACACAAGAAAACACAACACATGAAAATGAAATACGAATTTTATTAAACTTAACCCTAGCAATATATTACATAGACAGAGAGAGAGGAGAGAAAACCTTATATTGTCAAAGCTCGACAAAAACTCCATAGCTCCATGGATGACCTCTAAAAACAAGAGATAAGGTGGAGAAGAAAGAGGAGGAGAGGGATGCTCTCCCCTCAAACCTAACCCTAAAATTATGAAAAAATATAATTCTACCGAAATACAAATGAGTATATATACTCTCAACCCAAAAATATTACAAAACTGCCATTAATGAGAGTGATTTGCCGAATTTTACACGGGAGGGACCGATCCCCGACTGTACAGGGGACCGGTACCCAGTTCTTTCAAAGCCTTCTGTTCAACAACCATGTATTTCCTTCTTGGTCTACCGAAAATAGGGCCCTCATCTTCCGAAAATTGGTATCCAGACTCCCCCTTCTCCCGCATGTTCTTCCGGAAGAGGAGAATGAATTTGCGGGAATTGGCAAGGGGACCAGTCCCCAACGGTATGGGGGACCGGTACCCGGACCCTAGTTTTACTTACTGATCTAGGAATGCAGCTTTGGCTTGGGCTCCTTTCTTCCGTAAATAGGAGACCAACTTCCAGAAATTGGCACTTTGGTACTCCTTTGATGCTCTTGACTTCACCTTATGGCTCGGGTTGGTATTTGGGATTTCTGGACTCGTCCGAAGATCGATAAATAACCTAAAAACATATAAAGACTACAAAACAACGAAAAACATAAAAAGGAACTAAAATGTAAATAACAATACAAAGAACTAGAATAAAAAGGAAATGAAATATGCACACAAAACTATAAAATAGTGTGCCGATCACACCCCTAACTTATCGTTTGCTAGTTCCGAGCAAACTTACACTACGGCTCGATCTAACTAACAATGGGAAAAGTAAGGGATAGGTCCTTTGAATCCCCGGGCAACCCCGGTAGGACGAGTAGGGTCTCGTGAGTGCTTTTAGCAACGAACTTGTAAGGTCGAAAATCTGTAATGATTGTATTTTGGTTAAATTGGCAATTTCATGATTGATAAAATATAATTAGTTGAGTTGTAATTTTTATTTTTAGACGTGTCTGTTTAAGATGTGGAAGGAAAAGTTCAAGTCGTCATGTAATATTTTTATTTTCCTTATTTTGTGTTATCGGGCGTCAAGTAATTGTTCGGGGTTGACGAAGACATTTCAAGACGAACTAAGGATGCTAAAAGAATATTTTTTTATCTCAGGATGTCGCTCAATAGAAAACATAAAATTCGCTCAAGCGAAACTCTAAATGTCGCTCAAGCGAATATCAATTTGCTCAAGCGAAACCCAGTCCGCTCAAGCGAAATGTTTACATATGAAGGATGTCTTCGTTTCCAAATTAGATTCTAACAGAGGTGATTTCTAAATATCTCGATATCATATGGGTTTCCTTATTCAATCAAGATAGAGGCGATTTCACCAGTTGAGATATCATCAAAAGGTTGGTTTTGATTTCCAAAAACATTTTTGCTCACAACATATGATTTCCTAATTCGTTTCAAATGGCCAAAAATATTCTCTCACATCAGTGATTGCTTCGACAAATTTGCATCAAATTGATTTCGTGGGTTTCTAGATTCATGATTTTTAAAACATCAGAGTTTCCAAAATCGTTTCCGTAAATTTTGATTTCCAAATCATTTTCGATTTCAAAATCGATTTTTTATAAGTGGGTTTCCAAATCACTTCGATTACAAATTAGATTGATACAATAGTTTCCGAATACATTCATTTTCGTTTCTATATAAATCGAATTGTAGAGGTAAGTGAAGTGAAGAGGCAGTAGGTCACGATTTTTATAGAGTTTATCTGGGTTTCGTGTTTTTAATTTTTTTATAGATTGTCGATTCATGTTTATGAGTTTCGTTTTGATTCTAGATCAAATTGATTACTGGGTTTGTTAAAAGTTGCACAGATCGAGATGCATGGAGAAATCTAAGCAAAGTTTTTCTGGGTTCCATTCTATTATTTGGGTTTTGGTTTTGCATCTAATATGCAATTCAATTTCTGGGTTTTCGATCTTCCCTAGCAGTCCAATGTTTTTTATTCTGGTTTCTGGAATGTGAAAGTTTTCAACAGAGGTAAGGTGAGTTCATAATTTTCTGAGTTTCAAAGTTTCAATTTTGATTATTGTTTTCTGGTTTGATCGAACACAGATGTTATCTGACACACACGCACTGTTTAGTTTTTGATCAGTATTGTGTTGGGATTTAAATCTTACAGCTGTCAAGTTAGTTTGTTAATCATTCTGGGTTTGTGGTTGCACTCATGGAGGTAGAAGATGACAGGGGTTATTGTTTTGTTTTTCAAATTCTCGTTTGCTTGTTCCTCGCAGCATATTCCTGAATTTCCATAGATTGGTTTTCTGAGTTCTGAAAAGTTACTGTGGTAATCACTGAAGAGAATTACTGTAGTAACAGTAAGTGGTTCATGGTTTTGTTTTTACGATTCAACTAGTTTAGGAGTTTCACAATTGCAATTACTGGTTCTGAGTTTTTGATTTCAAATTGGTTTTTGAGTTTTCTCGAAAAGTTGTTTTTATCAGTTTGTTGAGTTCATTCTAAGATCCTTGGGAGAAAATACTTTTAGTTTTGTTCCTTTGAAATTTATAATGGGTAATTGACAAAGCATACAACGGCGAATTCAAAGGAGTTGTTCATTCATCAAAGATCAACAGCATTCAAGATCAGATTGGAAGGCCTTGTGTGATTCAAGGAGCAAACACAGGTTCGGTGTACGAGTGAGTCGGCAAAGGTCTCTGGTCAACCTCGAGCGAGTCTAGGTTGTAAGTATGATTCTTTGTAACTGAACAAAGGGGTTTTAGTGTTTGCTTTTCCTTCCCGTGGTTTTTAACCTTATTGGGGTTTTTCACGTATATCTCGTCTTATGCCACTGTTTGATCTTTTCTTACGTTCTTTCATTTCACATGCATGCACAAATTAAATTAATTAATTAGCAAATTAATTTAAAATCACAGAAATAAATTTTTAAAGGAAAATTAATTTTTAACAAAGTAAGATAGAATTTTTAATTGGTAATAACAACATCCTACCTCGTACTCGGTAGGTAGAATTTCAATTACCCACAAAACATAGTAAAATACTTTTACATGGTGTAACACCCGTATCGGTTTTAAATATTTTTAAATCAATTTATTATTATTAAAAAGTGGAAAAGAAAAGATAAAAAAATATGTAAGGTGTTTAAAAAGGAGTTAATCTTTTAATAAGAGATTTTTAAATAAGTTATATTTATATAATACTCAAGTATTATAATTAGGAGTAATTATAGGCAAGGGTGAATATGGAGTATAATGGAGGGTAAATACATCATTGTGGTGTAAAAAACAGATTAGGGTTGATGGGGGTGGTGGCTAACTCTCATTAGGGCTAATCATTTTGTTTTGAGGTGCTTAAGGAGGCTAGAGAGAATTATACTAGGAGAATTGGCAAATCAAGGTTGAATCGAAGTGTTTTTGAAGGCGATTTCTTCTACAAAGTTGTTTCTAACATAAGTGAGGTAATTACTACCATTTTAGATTTATAATTTCATGCTTGATTAAGGCTGGATTAGGGGTTTTTCACTAATCTCGTTTAGGATTTTGAAATTTTTTAGATTTACTCTTAGATCCTTGATTTAGGTGTGTTAGAATGAGTTTTGAGGCTTAAATTGGAGTATGTTTAGAGTATAGATATTTACTACACTCTAGGGTATTTGTTTTTACAGATTTGTAGGTTTTAAGACGAGTTTAGATGAATTTGGGGTGAAAATTACGAAGAGTAATTAGCAGTTCTAGTGCAGACTGCTTTCTGCGTACCAACCGGTATGCACACCGGTATACCGGGCGGTATACCGGGCGGCATACCGGTCCCATACCGTCCTTCTCAAATTTTGGGCAGAAAATAAAAGTTGTGCGTATCGTCGATAGCTTTTCAACGCCATATTATAATGTAAAAACGGAGTTACGTAGCAAAAGTTATGCTCATTTAAAATTGACGTAGTTATGTGGAGGAGCTTGGGCATTCCTCTTTGGTTTCCTTGGCCATGTTTTGGGAATTGCTTTGATGCTTTGTGGTTTGGTTTAGGGATGTAATTGGAGGGTTTAAGAGTATAATTTAGGTTCCTAAATAATCTAGCAAAGTCATTAATCAATCGTTTTGATTTATAGTTGTTTATTTGGTACTTCGAGAAGTATATGGTTATGAAGGTTTAAAGAAGTTAAGAACCAGTATTTAAGTATGTAATTAATAATTATTACTTAAGAGAGATTATTTATATACTTTTGTAATGTTATAACGGATGCAAGCCGGAATCGCATAAGGAGATAGCTTTTGCGAGTTCACCTACTTAGTGAGTGTGTAGATTTCCTTCATTTATAGAACTTTGATTTGTATGCTACATGTTAGTTAAATATGAATACTTGTTTGAATCCTTTGGTGTGCAATACATATTCATATATCTTGATTGTTGTTGGTGATTGGGGATTCTTGTGTAATCTAAATTACTTGTTCACATGATGGATGAATACATGTTCTAGACTCTTGTTAGTTGTTGCTTCAGTTGGTGTACTCTTACATGCTTCGCACTTGTTTCAAATATGTTGATGACGTTGATGATGTTCTACCTTCTTACTTTTGGTATGTGCAAGCATGATTCATAACATGGATTGGTACATTATGGAGTTATGAAATTGTGATATTTATTTGTTGATTGTACATTCATGCATATTCCTATATCACCATGTGGTGACATTGGTGGATCCTCGACAATGGGCTTAGGGGGCAGTAGATGCTTAGCAATGCAGCCCTAAGACGATGGATGCCATTTCGTGAGGATTATCCCCAGCAACGGGCTTATGGGGTAGTAGATGCTTAGCAATGTGGTCCTAAGACGGTAAATGTCATTTCGTGGGGATGTATTGTATTCCGGTTGCGGTATTGAGAAACAGTAGATGCTTAACAATGTTGTCTCAATGACGTGTTTTCCATTGATGGAATACTAGGGTTTTATTGATTCGCCCTTAGCTAGTGGGTTTGGTTGATTCTGTGAAAAGATGCATTTAATAACATTCATATGCATTTGCATATTTATATCAATGTTGAAGACTTATATGAGGGGAGATGCACAACCCATTCGTTACTTTAGTTTCTTTTTGTACTATGCTAATCAACTTTCTATATTGACTGTAAATCTGACACTCCTGGATATTGTTGCCTTCTCCTTTTGTTGTGGCATTTTATCCAGGTAAGGAGGCTTAGAAGGGTTCATTACCAGGCCATCAGGATTCTCTTTCAGCTAGAGCTATACTTTCCAGTACCGACACTTTTGTTTCTTTTCTGTAGTAGTGTGAGGATGTGGGACTAGTTCTCATATCCAGACTTTTATTTCTTTTAGTAGACTGCTCTTTTATGTTGGGACCTTGTTTGGGTCATTAGCTATCACACTTGGTACTTTTGGTTTTGGAGGTTTTATTCTTAGTATTTCTTTTATTCCACTGCATATGTTTATTAGAAATAAGCAAAAATTTATTATGTTGGAAATTGAGGCATAGTTTTTCTCACTTGTTAGA
>NMUG010000621.1:0-21217 GCA_002855965.1 Monotropa hypopitys | reverse complement strand
TAGAGCGGCCAGCCTCCCTGTATGATTCTTCCTCTAGTTTGGTATGCTCTACCCTCTCCATAAGCTCCGGGAATGTCTCCACTAGGTTCAAGGTCAGGAATTCCCTTAGTTTCTCACCAAAGGAAAGGTCCAACCTAAACATGGACACTTCTTGCTTTTCGGTGCAATCCTCAACCTCATTGTACATTTCAAGATACCTTCAAGCATACTCCCTAAGATTCTTATTAGCACAGTTTCTCAACGACATCGGAGAATCTAAGTGTTTTGGAGCAGCACAGTTGGTCATGAAATGTACAACAAAAGTCTCGGCTAATTGCCCCCAACTGGTGATTGACTGGGCCAGAAGCTTGTGGTACCATATGAGTGCTGAATGTTCAAGGCTCGAAGAGAACATTCTGCAATATAGCAACTCATCACCCTCATAGAGGATGAGAGACTGTTGGTAGTCTCTGAGGTGTGCAATAGGATCAACCTTCCCATCATATTTTGGAAAATTTGGAAGCGTAAACCCCCTCGGGATCCTATATGAACTGATCTCCTTGGACAAAGGAGATGATGTGATCTGTTGGACTACATGATTAGCAGTCTCTTGGGTAGTTCCCCTACCCTTGAGATGCTCGTTGATCCACCTTCGTAAATCATTGATCTCTACTAGGGATGAATCATTGTCTCCACCTTCATTCTATGGAACTGGTACAAGAGCCCTACGATGAAGCTGTTCCCTGAGATCTCTCACTAAGCTCACAGACCTGACATGATGTGCCTCATTGATATGACTTCTGGTCCTGTTGTGGTGCTCACTGGGTTGTTGGGGTTCCCTAACCACTCGCCTCCATCTCTAAAGGGGGTGGAGCCCTTCCTCCCCTATTCGCACCATGTGCCCTCCCTAAGGCATTGGGTGCCACTCCCTGACCCCTAACATCCCTTGGGTGGTTGTTGACTGTTTATCTTCCCTGACTTTCTAACACAACAATCAACGGCAGCACCTAGTCCACTGGCTTGGGATTCTGATGTTGAGCCATACGGTTCATCTCTCCCTCCAAATGCCTAATGGTGGCTGCCTAAGCCTTGACGAGTTCTACCAGATCATCATCCGTAACAGACCTAAGTATTTATCGGGATTGAGAACCCAGAGAATGTGTTCTGCTATATTTTTCATCTGAATACTCAACATCCATATCCAGATATTCTTCATCTTCCAGATTTCCAGCATTTGGCGCTTCAACTTCCTTTCCTTTCTTAGCATACTGGCTTGGACCTCCTTGTACAAATCTCTGGAAACGGGAGTGACCCCTGGACTTCTTGGGTGCTGGTGGTGGTTCAGTGTGATTCTCCATAGCCCTTTTGCAATCTCCAGCAGTTCTGAGTTATCCTTGCACTTCGTCATCTCTCCTGGTTGCCATCTCCTTTAGACTTCCTTCAAACTCGTACGTAGCTTTCTTTATCAAACCTTGTGTGTGGATTTCCCACAAACAACTCCAATTGTGCGTGGATAAACTTACACCGCTTGAGTACTACTTTGATCATTGATTTTGATTACTAAGTTCTTTTGCAAGATCTATCTTTCTGTTCGCCTGTTTCCTCTCTTATCTGAGTATCTCTACAAACATAGATAATGGTTAGAAGACCCCCGCCACTATGGCTTGGAAGACCCTCTGATGATTAAGTTAGTCCAAGGAAAGAGTAACTTAATCCTATATCAAAAGAGAAAGCATAGAGCTAGAGAGAGACCCTATATCAAAAATTTATGAGATCCTATATCAAAAATTTATTGCATAAAACTTTTGCGTCGGTGAAACCCAAATCTTTCACTTTTATTTTATTCCTTACAATATTCCTATCTCGGCGTATCTCATAACTTGACTTCTTTTGCTTTGCTAAATAGCCAGGGCTGACCCACTATTTTGTTTTTGCCATCTTTTACAACCATAAACAAAAAAATTGGCAAAGCATAAAAATTCGTAACATATGTCAAACATAAGACTTACTCATCATATAATAAAAAAGACAAAAGAATGACTACATTTCTATGAACAAAAGGTAAACTGCATATCACATCATGAAATTAGAACATGTACTACTCTCATAAAACTTACAAATACATACATACAAGTACAAAGCATAAAAGAGAAACGACATATCATAATTCATATCAACATCCATATCATCATCTAATTCTTCACCAACATCTGTGTCTCTATCTTCTTCCACTGGTTCAACTGATATGTTTATCCTCGAAATTACCTCGACATAAACATTACTCATGTCATGACTCGTCCCGGATTACTAATAAATAATAGAATCCGACTACGAATCATGACTCAACAATTCTAACAAGTGAGGAAAAACTATACATAAATTTTCCCAAAAACTTTAAACCTCTTTCACTTCTAAATAAAATAAACAGCGGAATTAAAATACTGAAGAGTTAACTAACCAAAACCTCAAGTAACAAGTGTGACCATTAATGACCCAAATCAAGGTCCCAACATATAAAACAGTCTACCAAAAGAAATAAAGATCTGAACATAACAAACTAATCTCACATCCTCACACTACTATAGAAAAGGGACAAAAATACTAGAAACTGGAAATATAGCTCCAGTTGAAAGAGAATCCTGCTGGTCTAGTATTGAACCCCGCTAATCATCCTTACCTGGAAAAAATGCCACAACAAGAGAAACAACAAAATATCCAGGAGTGTCAGATTTACAGTCAATATAGATAATTGATTTGTATGTTACACAAAGAAACTAAAACAACGAAGGGGTTGTACCTCTTTCCTAATATAAGTCATCATCACCGATATAAATATGCAAATGCAAATGTATGCTATGATATGCATCTTTTCAATAAACATTGGCAAGCTTCCTTATACCACCACCACCACACCGATGCTAAGGGTGAATCAATCAAAGCCACTAGATAAGGGTTAATCAATCAAGCCCTAGTATTCTATCAATAGAAGACACAGTATTGAGACAACATTGCTAAGCATCTACTGTTTCTCAATACCGCAACCGGAATACAACATCCTCACCAAATGACATCTACCGTCTTAGGGCCACATTGCTAAGCATCTACTACCCCCTAAGCCCATTGCCGGGGATAATTCTCACGAAGCAGCGTCTACAGTCATTGAGGGACACATTGCTAAGCATCTACTGCACCCTCAACACCTGTTGCCAAGGATCCACCAACGTCACCACATGGTGATATAAGAGTATGCATAGATGTACAAACAACAGATGAATATTACAAATTCATAATTCCACAATGTACCACTCTATGCAATGAATTATGCTTGCACACACTAAGAAGTAAGAGAATAGAACACCATCAATATCACCAACATATTTGAACAAGTGCGAAGCGTGTGATATTTACAACATTAAATAACAACTAACAAGAGTATAAAGCATGGATCATTTATCATGTGGACAAGTAATCTTAAATTAAACATAAGTCCCCAATCTCCAACAACTAACAAATATAAGAATCATGGATTGTACACCAAAAATCAACAAGTAAGAATTTATGTTAAGACATCTTAGAAGACTCCGGCTTGTCTCATGTAATAACATTATAAAAGCGTATGAATAACTCTTCTTAAATCCCTAAGTACTACTTAAGTACTTTAATTTATTAGCTTTAGATTCCTTTAAGTCTCTCTAGATCTGCCATTCTTATTATTGAAGTTTAAAATCAGTCTAGACTCATCCCCCCTTAACTCTTCCTCAAAAAAATTCTCAAACTGCCCAAATTTTCCAAAGACCGATATGGGATCGGTATGCTGCTCAGTATGCCATCTGACATACCAATGGATTACCGGTTAAAATATCTCTATGTATCTTAGAAATTGGGACTTACAGATGAGGCTGGTATGGAACCCGGTATTCCGCCCAGCATACCAGTCGGTATACTAGTGTGCATACCGTTTGGTACACAGAAACAGGTAGTTTAGAAACTGCTAATCCCAACTCGACTAACTTCGATAAAAATCATCTCAAAGTTGATTTTAACTCTAAAATCTGGGGAAATTAATCACCCTCAAGTGTAGTATACATCTATCCTCATGCCATACTTAGATTTAAACCTCAAATACCTACTATAACACTCCCAAATCAAAGATTCAAGAGTAGATCTAAGAATTTTCAGAAAATAAACGAGATTAGTTCAAAAGCCTTAATCGAGCCCTAATCATGGATGAAATTAGAAATAAAAATGGTATAAAGTATCTTACTTATGTTAGGAATAACGCTGTAGAAGAAATCTCCTTCAAAAATCTTCAATTTCACCCTCTTTTGGCCAAATCTCTTTAGCTCTCTCCCTTGTTTTCTCCTTAATCACTTCAAACACAATGAACTTAGCAATAATGAGGGATTAGCCACCACTCCTCAACCCTAATTAGATTTTTAGTTCTAGAGACCACTTTTCTCTCTATTATCCTCTTTATTCACCCTTGCCTACCCTCCCTAGAATTGTAAACTTAAACTCTTATATGTATAACTTATATTTTTATAAGAGTCCTTATCTAATTAACTAAAAACTCTCTTAACAAATGGAAATTATTATTTCATTTTTCTTTTTCTTTTATAATTTTTTTATTAACCAATTTAATATATTTGAAATTTGAGACGGGTGTTACAACTCTCCCCCATTTAAGGAATTTTGTACTCGAAATTAGAATATGTACCCGATACGAAGAGGTACGGATACTTCGCCTTCATAGCCTCTTCTCCTTCTCAAGTGGCTTCATCCACACCATGATGCCTCCAAAGGATCTTCACCCAATGAATCTTCTTGGAACGTAATACTTGCTCCTTTCTATCGATAATCCTCAAAGGTTCCTCATTATAGGATAAGTCTTCTTGCACCTCTAACTCTGTAGTACTCAAAACATGCGAAGGGTCTGCAATATACTTTCGCAAGTTGGACACATGAAAGACATCATGCAACCGAGACAACTCCACAAGCAATAATAAGCGATACGCAGAGACACTAATCCTTTCCACAATTGCATAAGGCCCCATATATCTAGTTGACAATTTCCCTTTGCCTTTGAAACGAAGCACACCCTTCCAAGGAGACACTCTGAGGAAAACAAGATCACCCACATCAAATTATAACTCTCTGTGGTAGTTGTCAGCATAACTCTTTTGCCGACTCTGAGCAATCCTCAATCGCTCTCGAATAAGCTTCACACCCTTAGAAGATTATTGGATCAACTCCGGTCTCAACAACTACCGCTCCCCCACTCACTTCAGCAAATAGGAGTACGACAACGTCTTCCATAAAGAGCTTCATAGGACGTTATTCCAATGCTGGACTGAAAACTATTATTATAAGCAAATTCCACCAAAGGAAGGTAATCATCCAAAGCACCTCTGAAATCCAAAACACAACCTCGCAATATATCTTCCAGAATCTGAATAGTTCTTTCTGACTGCCCATCTATCTGCGGATGAAAAATTGTACTGAACTTCAAAGAAGTTACCAAAGTAGACTGCAGATTATGCCAGAAATGAGAAGTAAATTTCGGATCCCTGTTGCTCATAATGAAAATAGGAACCCCATACAATCTAACAATCTCAGCAATGTATAATTTGGCATATCTATCAGTAGTGTACGTGACTCAGACAGGTAGAAAGTGAGCAAACTTCGTCAATCGATCCACTATAACCGAAATAGAATTGAAGCCTTTTCTGCATCTCGGCAATCCAACCACGAAATCCATGGTCACATGTTCCTACTTCCACTCTGGTATCGACAGATTTTGCAACAACCTCGCTGGCAGCTAATGTTCTATCTTAACCTATTGGCAAGTTAAGCACTTGGCTACGAACTCGGCGATATCATTCTTCATACCTTTCCACCAAAAACATTTGCAAAGATTCTGATACAATTTATTACCGCCCGGGTGCATAGCATATGCAAAACTGTGACCTTCCTCCAAAATACTACACCTCAATTTTCAATCATCAAGAATATATATTCGTGTCCTGAATAAAATCATACCATCATCATTAACTCTGAAGTTGCCTCCAAACCCCTCGGCCACCAAATTCTTCTTTGACACAAGGAACTTATCCTTATCTTTCCCCACTCAAATCTGATCCACAAAAATAGGTCGAATCGAAAAATGAGCTAGAAGAGCATCTTCCGAATTCACCTCAAAAATAGCATCCATCTTCTTCATCTCACAAAAATTGTCAATATGGACACATCCCACACAAGATATACTCCCTATCGATTTGCGACTCAAAGCATCTACAACAATATTTGCTTTACCCGGATGATAATGAATGGAACAATCATTATCTTTGATTAACTCTATTCATCATCGTTGCCTCAAATTGAGCTCCTTCTGCGAAAACAAATATTTAAGGCTTTGGTGGTCAGAAATTTTTTTGCACGTACCCCCATATAAATAATGGCACCACTGCTTCAAAGCGGATACCACTGCAGCCAATTCAAGGCCATGAACCGAATAATTAAGCTCATTAAAATTCAGCTGATGAGAAGAATATGCAATCAACTTACCCCATTGCATCAAGACACATCCCAAACCTCTCAAAGAAGCATCACTGAAAATTACCATATCTTTGGTGCCATCTAGAACTAACAATACAGGAGTAGACACTAATTTCTCCTTCAATGTCCTGAAACTTGCTTCACATTCATTGGAGCAGATAAACTTCGCATTCTTATGAATCAGTTTCATCATTACCAAAGAAATATAAGAGAATCCTGGAATAAATCGACAATAATAACATGCTAGCCCAAGAAAACTACGAATCTCCGTCACACTAGTTGGTCTCTCCCAACTAACCACTGCCTCTACCTTCTTCGGGTCTACTCTGAACCCGTCTTTGGATATGACATGGCCCAATAATACCACTTCCCGCAATCAAAACTCACACTTGCCAAGTTTCCCGAACAGACATTTCTCCCTCAATGTTTGCAATTCTAATCTCAAATATTGCTGATGATCTTCTTCGCTCTTGGAATATACCAAGATGTCGTCAATAAAAACAACCACAAATGAATCCAAATAGGATTGGATAACCCTATTTATAAGATCCATGAATACTGCAGGAGCATTGGTAAGACCATAAGGCATTACCAAGAATTTGAAATGTCCATATCGTGTTCGGAAAGCAGACTTAGGTACATCCTCCTCTCTAATTTCCAACTGATGATATCCTGATCTCAAATCAATCTTTAAAAAGACCATCGCTCCCTGTAATTGGTCGAACAAATCATCAATTCATGGAATGGGATACTTGTTCTACATTGTCACCTTGTTAAACTGCTAGTAGTCTATGTACATTCTCATATAAACATCTTTCTTCTTCACAAATAAAATAGGAGCACCCTATGGTAACATATTGGGTTTGATGAAACCCTTGTCAAGATATTCTTTAAGTTGCATCTTGAACTCCAACAACTCTGCTGGTGACATGCGATAAGGGGCTATAGAGATAGGACTCACCCCGGGAACAAGTTCAATAGTGAACTCAATCTCCCGATCTGGTACAATACCCGGAAACTCATCCAGAAATATGTTAGCAAATTCACGTACTATCAGAATATCAGCAATACTGGGATTGGGCTGCTGCATATCAACCACATGTGCCAAAAATCCCATACATCCCTCACTCAGCAATGCTCTTGCTCGAACACAGAATATCAATCTACACTTCCCCAAAGCTTTCTCCTCGCAAAACTTCACTTCCTCTTCTCTAGGAACCCAAAAAACTACTTCCTTCTTCATACAGTCAATCACCGCATAATGAGTGGATAATAAATTCATCCCCAGAATAACATCAAAATCTACCATGGGTAGGAGAATCAAGTTCACACAAAAAGATCTTCCACCCAATAATAACTTACACCCAGAATAACATGAGTTCACCCATATAGGTTCTCCCATGGGTGTGGCGATAGACAAAACATATGGCAGTACAGAAGTAAGCCTTCCCAACTTCAAACCAAATGCTACGGATACAAAAGAATGCGTTGCACCTGAGTCTAATAGAATACGTGCATAATGACCAGATATAAAGATAGTACCTGCAACCACCTATGGTGCTACCTCAGTCTCCTGACGAGCGATAGCAAAAACTCGCCATGGCTTCATATTGCTGCCAGCACTAGCAGCTTCCCTACCTGATAATCCAATCGCTATAGAAGATGCCGACTCAGACGACTTAGAACACTGTGGAGACTTCTGTCCCCACTCCCCGTAGTTGAAACATTTGAAGTCCTTTTTTGCCTTCGGTCCTGGACAATCCCTGATAATATGCCCATCTTTTCCACAACCAAAACATCGCCGCTCACCATTTGGAGTACTCCTCACCGATTGGCTTCCCCGGTTTTAATTGTCCTCTCTTCTTCCCCAACTCCCCAATGACTTAGAACCACTGTAGTTCTTCTTTAAGACAGGCTTGTTTATACCAGATTTGAAACTTCCACCCTCGCTAGTGGACTTGCTCTGCGAATTTCTCCCAGATTTATTCTTTCTAGCACGCTACTCCATCATCCCATCTACATCTCTACCAATATGTCTAGCCATGTCAACAAGGTCAACATATTCTCTCTCTCTGAAAGAAGTCAGCTTAGTGGCAATGCTGGCATTTAAACCATGCTGGAATGGCTAACAACGACGTGCATCCGTGTTTACCATCTCTACTGCAAAACGAGACAAGGCTATAAATTTTGCCTCATACTCAGCCACGGACATCGCTCCTTGCCTCAAATAGAGAAAAGCATTCTCTTGATCTAGCTTGTAAGTCTCTAGGCAGTACTGATCATTGAATTCCTTCACAAATAGATCCCAAGTCATCATACGAGGAGGCACAACAAGATCTCCTACCACTGGCATCGTGATCTGTCTATTATATGCCTCCCACCAAAATACGGGCCTATCCCTTGAATTTAAAGGTGGCCAAGTCCACCTTTTAAACATCGACAATCCCCAACGTGGCAAATACCCACTCCACACCATGCAACCATTCTTCTGCAACCACAGGGGAAACAGATCCTTCGAACTCAAAAGGATACAATCGACAAAATCGATCAAGGACTCTTGTGGCAGTTGCTCCTGCCTGTTGAGTGGTCTGCCACTGCATAAAAGCTGCCTAATTCTCCAAAAATTGAGCCATCGTGGCCTCTACTCTTTCAGCAATGGCTCAAACGCAATATATAATCATGTATCACCATCGTGCACAATTATCAAACAAACATTTGCATAAATTAAACTAACATCTAAGGGTTCAATATCATTGTTCCATCTATACCTCATTCTAGACACAGGATTCTGATACATTGTGCTTTTCCGACTAACTTCCCAAGACCTCTCATTTGAAAATACGTTGATCAAGCGCTTTTCAAACCATATTTCGAGGTAGTCCATCGGGTGCACACACAACGATTTCTGGAAGAGTACGACAAGCTAACTCAACCTATCTCTCACCTCAGTACACTCAACATTCTATGTCACACTTGTTCCAAGAACCATACAACCTAGAGCTCTAACACCAAGCTGTCACGACCCGTCCCGAATTACTAATAAATAATAGAATCTTGCTACGAATCATGACTCAACAATTCTAACAAGTGAGGAAAAACTATACATAAATTTTCCCAAAAACATTAAACCTCTTTCACTTCTAAATAAAATATGTAGCGGAATTAAAATATTGAAGAGTTAACTAACCAAAACCTCAAGTAACAAGTGTGACCACTAATGACCCAAAACAAGGTCCCAACATATAAAACAGTCTACCAAAAGAAATAAAGATCTGAACATAACAAACTAATCTCACATCCTCACACTACTACAGAAAAGGGACAAAAATACTAGAAATTGGAAATATAGCTCCAGCTGAAAGAGAATCCTACTGGCCTGGTAATGAACCCCGCTAATCATCCTTACCTGGATAAAATGCTACAACAAGAGAAATAGCAAAATATCCAGGAGTGTCAGATTTACAATCAATATAGATAATTGATTTGTATGTTACACAAAGAAACTAAAGCAACAAAGGGGTTGTGCCTCTTCCCTAATATAAGTCATCATCACCGATATAAATATGCAAATACAAATGTATGCTATGATATGCATCTTTTCAATAAACATTGGGAAGCTTCCTTACACCACCACCACACCGATGCTAAGGGTGAATCAATCAAACCCACTACCTAAGGGCGAATCAATCAAGCCCTAGTATTCCATCAATGGAAGACATAGCATTGAGACAACATTGCTAAGCATCTACTGTTTCTCAATACTGTAACCGGAATACAACATCCCCATGAAATGACATCTACCGTATTAGGGACACATTGCTAAGCATCTACTGCCCCCTAAGCTCGTTGCCGGAGATAATCCTCATGAAGCGACATCTACTATCATTGAGGGGCACATTGCTAAGCATCTACTACCCCCTGAACACCCATTGTCGAGGATCCACCAACGTCACCACATGGTGGTATAGGAGTATGCATAGCTGTACAAATAACAGATGAATATCAAAAATTCATAATTCTACAATGTACCACTCCATGCAATGAATCATGCTTGCACACACCAAGAAGTAAGAGAATAGAACATCATCAATATCATATTTGAACAAGTACGAAGCATGTGAGATTATACCACATTAAATAACAACTAACAAGAGTATAAAGCATGGATCATTTATCACGTGGACAATTAATATTAAATTAAACATAAGTTCCCAATCCCCAACAACTAACAAATATAAGAATCATGGATTGCACACCAAAAATCAATAAGCAAGAATTTATGTTAAGACATAGCATGTAATCATACAATCAACAATCTACATGTGAAAGAAATCTACACACTCACCAAGTATGTAATCACCAAAGAACGAATCTACTGAATTTCCTTAGAAGACTCCGGCTTGTCTCCTGTAAATAACATTATCAAAGCATATGAATAACTCTTCTTAAATCTCTAAGTAATACTTATGTACTTTAATTTATTAGCTTTAGATTCCTTTAAGTCTCTCCAGGTCTGCCAATTCTTATTATTGAAGTTTAAAATCAGTTTAGACTCATCCTATATGAACCCCTTAACTCTTCCTCAAAAAATTTCTCAAACTGCCCAAATTTTCCAAAGACCGGTATGGGACCAGTATGCTGCCCGGTATGCCGGCCGGTATACTGGTGACTTACTGGTTAAAATAGCTCTCTGTATCTCAGAAATTGGGACTTGAAGGCGAGGTCAGTATGGAACCAAGTATGCCGTCTGGTATACCAACTAGTATACCGGTGTGCATACCGGTTGGTATGCATAAACATGTAGTTTAGAAACTGCTAATCCCAACTCGACTAACTTCGATAAAAATCATCTCAAAGTCTATTTTAACTCCAAAATTTGGGGAAATTAATCACCCTAAAGTGTATTATACATCTATCCTCATATCATACTTAGATTTAAACCTCAAATACTTACTCTAACACCCCCAAATCAAAGATTCAAGAGTAGATCTAGGAATTCTCAGAAAATAAATGAGATTAGTTCAAAAGCCTTAATCGAGCCCTAATCATGGATGAAATTAAAAATAAAAAATGGTAGAAAGTATCTTACTTACGTTAAGAACAACGTTGTAGAAGAAATCTCCTTCAAAAAACTTCAATTTCACCCTCTTTGGCCAAATCTCTCTAGGTCTCTCCCTTGTTTTCTCCTTAATCACTTCAAACACAATAAAATTAGGGAAATGAGGGATTAGCCACCACCACTTTGCCCTCTATTATCCTCTTTATTCACCCTTGCCTACCCTCCCTAGACTTATATACTTAAACTCTTATATGTATAACTTATATTTGTATAACGGTCCTTATCTAATTAACTAAAAACTCTCTTAACAAATGGAAATTGTTATTTCAATTTTCTTTTTCTTTTATAATAATTTTTATTAGCCAATTTAATATATTCAAAATTTGAGACGGTGTTATAACCCCTATGACATGGGAAATCATCTTCAATGTCAATTGGTATTTTGTATGTCATGCTTTCTTGTTGAAATGCATCACCATAATCTAGGGAATCTAACATTTCTTTACGAGCCTCTAGTACATCAAACATACCCCTATGGTGAACCCTTTCCATCACTTGCCAAGGTGCACCCTATTTTGTATCATTTAAGTACAAGGCTTGCTTTGCTTGACTTGGTAAAATAAATGGATCTGATTGATACCACTGACTCGTAACATCAATGCAAATGCAATATGTGTCAGTTTGTAGTGTTCTATTTCTGCTTGTGTTGTTCATATTATACCGTTCACACTGAAACAAAAATATATTATTATTACACATGTACTCAAATTCCCAAACTTTGCTCAAGTGACCATAAAAGTTATGTATCTCCTCATCGTAGTCCCCCTTTGCAAGCAATGCACTATTTTGACTTGTACGTTGATCATCTAATTATTTGGTGTGAAACCTCACACCGTTAATTATGTAACCTGAGTATTCCATCACGAGAAAATTTAGGTCATTCGCTAATGAGCATAGTTCATTGGTTGCCTCTGGTGACTCTTCAATCCTTAGTCTATTTATCTATAATCACATGCAAGATGAATAAAAAATGGTAAGGTTTGTTATACCATATCCTATAAAAGTGTAATTGTAGCTAGCATGTGATGATATTGGAGTATATTACTCTCTTTGAATCACTTGGGATAATCTTTCAGTTGCACACGTGTTATGTCTTGTCCAATTAGAACTTGTAATTGGTTCTTGTGCTCTCTATTTTCAAAAGTGAGATTAATCAATTGAGTTTTAGTACTACACAACATTATTTTATCACAATGGACAAACATAAGAAAATGTCATGGAACACGTACTCTAAGTACTTCTCCAACTCAGGTGTGTTGAACAATAAGTACCAATGAGCGATAGTATGAAGCTTATGTGACATCTCATCATCCGCTGAATAAGATGAGTTGTTCCAGTGAATACAGTCAACCCTTGCTAATGCTCACCCAAGTCTTCATTCCATGCAAGCTGATTATGCATGGTTTCGATCCCTTTAAGATACATTGAGCAAAAAGTAATACACTCCTTGACAATGTAAGCCTTTACGATCGTGTCACACTCCAATTTTTTTTTATAAATTTCCCTAGTATTTTTCTAATAATTAAATAAATTTTATAAATTTTTTATTAAAATTATTAAAATTTTAATAGAAATAAAGCCTTCTCAGGGCTTGGTTTTAGATTTGAAGAGGATTAGAATGCCTGGGAATGGGTTTGGGGATGATTTTTAATGTTCAGGTAATTTCCACGGTCGTCTGATAATTACGTATTTCGATAAATGTAAAAATATAATTAATTTTTATATTTTTTATAAATATATTGAAATATAAATCCCTCATTCATCCCCATATCGAAATGGAAGGGGTCTGGTGACCCCAATCTTCACTGCATTTCGATATGCACTTTGATGTGCATATCGAAATAACACCTCTCTGCCTTGCCCCTTTTGTATTATATTTTGATATGCACTCGGAGTGGATATTGAAATAGGGTGCCCTCTGCCCAACCTCCATGTTGATGCATTTCGATGTGCATCAAGACTTGCATATCGAAATGCAAAGTCTTTTGATGCCTTCCCCTTCTATACACATTTCGATATACACCGAGGTGTATATCGATATAGGGACCCTCTGCCTAGATTCCTTCTAAGAGCATTTCGATATGCACACTGAGTGCATATAAATATACAACCTTTTGCCTTCCAATAGAGAAGCCGCATATCGATATACAGAGTGTGTATATCGATATACAGGCTTAGTAAGAATATTTTTGGAACTTTATTTTGGGGACGTATAAATAGCATTTTTACTCAACTTTAAGTAATTTCTGACTGGAAAACATATTAGAGTAGCATCCATGTCCTCTCCTCTCCCGAATCTCACTTTCTCTCTCTAAAATTCGAACTTCTCTCTAGTTTTCCCACTCATCCACAAGGAGTTTGGACTCGAGGCCTTCATCAACATTGCTCTCCTCGCCAAGCTCTACACATCTACCATCTCAGATTCTCTATTTGGGTAAAAGATAAAATTCGTATTTCTCTCTCCTCCCTCAAGGTAGAGTTTCACAACTTTATATATATGTATTTCCTTTCCCTCTCTTTAAAACTCCACGATTTTGGGATGATGTATGTATAGAGTGTCTAGGATTTTATTCCTTTAAAATTGGTTGCATTCTTGAGGCTCTAAGAGTATATTCTTACTCCCTAGGGGTTCAATTTCATGGTTCTTGGGTTGATACATGAAGGCCCCAATTTTCCCTAAACCCTAATTTTGACTACTTGAAATAATTTGGGGAAAATGACATGTTGATTAAATTAAATCATGTTAGACTCATTAAATGACCTCTTAAGCTATTCTAGATAGCCCTTGACATAAATTGGGAACAAGTCACTTGAATTAGAAATTGAATCTTGATTTGTCATACTTCACTTGAGTAGTGATAGGTGGAATTAAATTGACCTTGGGTTGGCTAAATTACATCTTGAAATTCGTTCTCTAGGTGTCGCTACACTCACGACATTGCATAATAGGGGTTTACACTAGGCCTTCCCGACGGGTCAGGGAATACGAGGAACTTGCACGAGTAGTTAGCTGACGGCCTTCTAACACAGAATTAGCCGAAACTCTAAGTTCAATTAAATAATTAATAATACCCTTAATTTCGTTAAGGATGAATATAGTAGCACTCTCTAGAATTTTTCAAAGGGAGAAAAATGATAATGTGATTTGGGAACTATTCTTAAATGGACATCTTGATAGAATTGACCCTTTAAAACATTGGACCATTCATGAACGCATCATCGATATTATGTATTTCTATATACCCACACTTGAGCACTACATCCATATACATCACTCTGTTTGCATCTCTTTACTAGGCTATGCCTAATACTCTATTTTTAGGTATGGACCCGACAACTTGATTTGGGATGGAAGTGTATGATGCATGTGGTACATGGAGATCTTTTATTTATATTGTCCTCTCTTATTTCAAGACTTATGTATTTTAATTTAATGCTCTGGATGACTATAATATTTAAACCTCTGTGATTATGGTTGTTGCTTGACTTTACATGTCACGCCCCGGATTTTCAAACCATTTTTTTTTTGTTTTGAAAACAATTTAAATAAAAGCAGGGGGAATCCACACTTGTAGTATCTATGCACTTCATTCAAGTTCTCATTACATTCATCATACAATATGAACAAATGAAGCGGAAGGTAGAACAAAAGCCAAACGGCTACAACTGAAGTGCTAACTTAAAAGAGAAGTGAGGGTACATCCCACCCTCGGGAGCCAACAAAGTGCCAAGAGAAACCTGCTGCCACGATCCCTAAAAACCCGGTAGCTGACTAAACTCCAAGCTCATCAATCTAGACCAGTCTCTGCAACAACCTGTAGGGGGGACCACAAAGGTCTGAGCATACCACGGCTCAGTAGATAAACTCCTGACCACTACCAAACATGCACGAGTGGTGCATGCCTAGGAGGGGCGAGCACAACAGTAAAGCTGTAAGCAAGAACAACAGTAGTGGACAACAAAATAGCAAGCTGTGAGGAGGAACACAAGTACTGAAACAGTAGAAAGAAGACAACACAAGCAGTAAGGGTGACCTAGGAATACGTCCGTCAACTAACCTCCTCAAGTACAAGTGAAGTAAAAAGTGTCAAGCCTAATAGCTAAACCAACTCAATCTCAAGTCGTCTCAACCCATTTTCTACAAAGGGGTAATAATCTCGGGAATTATCAAGATTCTGCGCAATGAATATATGAGTACCCATAACACACACCACTCTCAAGCCTCGCCATCTATCCATGGAGTTAATTGCGTGACTCATATATTTTGCTAACATTTGAGATGTTCACTAACTTGCTTCTTTTGTATACTATCCTTTAAGTTCCCCATTATGTTCATTAGATGACGTTCCCCTTGGAATTCTATCATAAGTCTATTCCAAGTCAACATAAGAGTTCATCACATTATTCCTTGTGTTCAAAACATGAATACCCCTTGGGATCCCATCAGGTGTCCATCCCAAGTTATTCAAACTGCTTAACTATCGCGTCAACATGTCATATAACATTTGATAGGGGAGGAGTAGTCTAGTGGGCGGCCAAACCCACTAACCATCCTTTCCATACGTTCCCCAAGTAATCGCTGGGAGGGCCAAGGTACCCCCATTGTGCACAATGTCGTGGATGGAGCGACCATCCTAGGACCCACAAAGATCAGGGCGTCCTGTATCAAATATCCAATATCAATCCCCAGTGATATGCATACGCGGGATAGGGCAAACCCTCCTAACTCGGATAGATTCCATCTCAACCCGGACCCTGGGGCATGTAACCTCCCAGCCCCGTTCATTTTCAAGTCAAGTAATCAAGGGGTTGGGGCAAAGACCTCCCACACCCGAGATGGATCCTCCTATGCCTGCCGTAACATTTTATCATTCTTCATGTTCCATTCGATTATACTCATATTGAAGATTCAAGATTTTCCAAAGGTGGTCCTCGTGGGATCCATCTCCATATTGGTTGTACATTGCGTTCATTTCATTCGTTTCAAGTTTGGGTGAATTTAATCATCATTTCAATAACACAAGCCCAAAGCTTGAACAAGCTCCCGAAGGTTACTACGCCCTTTCCAAGGAAAGCCACCCAAACCATACTACCACCGCAAAGACAACCACAATCGTACTAGCGTGAGATACCATGTTTCGTTACCAAGTTCCACATTTTATTACCCAAGAGGGTTCGACCAATGCACGAGATCACTATAATTTTATTAAAGTCATCCCAAGCCGACACATCCCAATCAATGATGTTTTTACCACTCAACCCGGTCAATTGTCCACGAGAATCCCAATTTTCACCGATTATTCATAAGGTACCCAAATCACATGACACTTCACCCACATCCCACGTCTTGTCCATTCTAACACAAAACCCCAAATTCACTTCCACAAGTCTTTCTATGCCTCATGACACAATTTGACACTATTTACTCCCTACTCACACAATTCCGTTTTGTTTAGGCATTTTATCAAACATATGACGGGCAGTTTGTTCGTCAACTAGCCACGGGGATGATGGAAGTGGATTGTGGGGCTACTTTACCTAAGGATAATGATGGAAGTGGAGCAACCGAAGCACTCTATGAGTTTAGGAGGATGGATCCTCCTAAGTTTAACGGAGAAGGAGATCCACTAGAATTTAACCACTAGCTGACCGAGATCTATAAGATCTGGGACATCCTGGAGGTTCCCTGATGATAAGCTTCGTATTTTACTTGCCACATACCAACTGATCGGAGAGGCTAGCGAATGGTGGTCATCTGTCTTGGAGGCTAGGAGAGATGCAGTTAGAGCGACTAGGCTGACAAACCCAGTAGTGGCCCTGGATCCATTGGGGGCTATGATATGGGTAGAATTTGAGGTGATGTTCGAGAATTAATATTTTCCCAAATCCTACCGGGAGCAACTATGAAAGTAGTTCAAACGACTTGAACAAGGATCAATGATCGTATCCCAATATGCTATCAAGTTTTAGTCTCTATCCCGTTTTGCGCCGGACTTGGTGAGTACTGAAGACCGCAAATGCAAGAGGTTTGCGGAGGGACTACATCCATGGGTCCAACGACTTGTCATAAGTCAAAGGATTCGTAACTTCACAGATATCGTGGAATGTGCCAGACCTATTGAGCTAAAGAGAGATCCGGTCATGAAAGCTAGGGTGTGGGAACCAAGAAGTTAGAATTCGGGATCATGCAATTCATCTTTAGGGAGTTTTGGAAGGAAATGTCATAGGGAACAGTCACACTTTTTAGGAGGTCAACATTCTCAAGCTAGTGTCAAAAATCAAGGAGTAGCTACAAAGAATCAAATTACCTGTCACAAGTGTGGCCAACATGGGCACTTTCGTACTACATGTCCAAGTATTACTTGTTTCGAGTGTGGCTAGACTGGCCATGTTTCAAGGGTTTGTCCAACAAAGGGTGGAGATCGCAGTGAGGTGGGGTCTGTGCAACCACCTCGTTCCAATCAGAGATATCACTAGAGTAGAAGGCAACAACATCTTTAGGTTGGTCCAGCACATTTAGGGTAGGGTTCAAGAGCAGACAAGTAGGTAGCATCTGGGTTAGGACAGTCTTTAGCACAGCATAGTGGCACCGGGCGTGGTCAGATAACACACAGAAGAGTTTACATAGTTTCTTGAGTTACTCAACCTTCTCTTTCTTAGCAGCCTGAGTCTTCGGTGGTTCGTGGTACGATTCTAATTTACAATTCTTGGGCTACCATTCTTATAGATTCAGGTACATCACACTCTTTCATAGCATCATCGTTTGTAATATCCTTGGGTTTGGCATTGGAGAAACTAAGTCTACCTCTTTTAGTTGAAACTCGGGTGGGAGGTTGGGTTCCTTTGGATCAATTCTGTCACACTACGGAAAATTTAGGTATTTTCTATCCGTTCTAATAAATTCAATAAATCGAATTTCGGTATTTATTTCCATTTTCTTCAAAGTTCGAATCCTCGTGTCGTTGGAATCTTGGTTGTGTCTTGACACACCTAAGATCATATTAAATCATTCCAAGTGAGTTCGTGGCATTAGAAATCCTTGTCGTAGGATGCTTCGGTTTCGAAGTGTTCGGGTAAGCCCGTGAGTTATTTTTGGATCGTAGATATGATTATGGACTTGAGGAAGGCTTTGGAGTGATCTTAGAATGTTCGTTCGGTGTCTAGAATGTTGAGGAAGTGTTCGGAGTTGCGTCGGGAAGGTTCGGGAGTGGTTTGACATCGTTTCGAAGCTTTTGCTGGTGGCTCGTCCAGACCAGGGATTGGTCCCATCCAGACGAGGGAGCAGTGAGTTGGAGGTTGTGCTTCAGAAGGTCTCGTCCTGACTGGGGTGGTGCTCGTCCGGATGACGGGGAGGTCTCGTCCAGACGACGGGGAGCTCGTCTGGATAGCGGTTCGGGAATTTGTATTTTAAGTTCGGGTTGCCCTAGTTTTGGCCAAACCAAAACATTTCCCCTCCCCCTCAAACTCGTCCAAACTCTCTCTCTCTCTCTCATTTGTCTCCCTTCTCTCTTCTCTAATACCCAAACCCCATGGATTCAAGCCTTCCCACCTTCCCAAACATCGAAGAGCATGGCGAGGGCTTCACGCCCATGGTCTCAGATCGTTCTGACTCGGACGAGGGAGCAGTTAGTTGGAGGTTTTACTTTAGGAGGTCTCGTCCGGACCAGGGTGGTGCTCGTCCGGACGGTGGGGAGGTCTCGTCCGGACGACGGGGAGCTCATCTGGATGGCGGTTCGGGAATTTGCATTTTAAGTTCAGGTTGCCCTAGTTTTGGCCAAACCAAAATACTTCCCCTCCTCCTCAAACTCATGCAAACTCTCTCTCTCTCTCTCTCTCTCTCTCTCTCATTTCTCTCCCTTCTCTCTTCTCTAACACCCAAAACCCATGGATTCAAGCCTTCCCACCTTCCCAAACATTGAAGAGCACGGCGAGGGCTTCATGCCCATGGTCTCAGATCATTCCGACTCAGTAAGTTTCTCTCCCTCTCAAATCATAGGGTTTCTCCTCCTCTTATGGTGATTCCTTGATCGTTGTAGGTTTTGGATTCAAGGATCATCGTAGAGAATCACGAGAGCTTTGCGGTGGCGGGCTTGGTTCATGGCGGCGTGTTGGCCATTTTCCTGCGACTCCTCCGGTGACTTGTCTGGCGACTCTCCGATGGGTAAACTCTTAGCTCCTATCTTGTGTGCGTGCGTGGATGTCTATAATATTCTTATCCATCGTTTATTTGTATCAATTTCATAATACATATCGTGTATCGCATTTGATTTCACATGTCATAGTGTTTGGGTCTATCGTGCTTGAGGTGACGTAGATTGGGTTTGATTGTCATCGTAGGATCGATTGTGACTTACTTGGGTGTCGTATAGCGATCGTTGATTCGTGTAGAGGCCTTTGGAGTCGATGGTCGTTAAATGTTCGATGACATGCTTGAATGAACCTTGATTGTGGTTTGAAGAGCTTTGGGTTGTTTGGGTTGTTGTAGGACTCTTGTGGTTTTTTGGTTGGTCACTAGAATTCACTTTGAGTTAGTATTGATCCCTAAATCATTTGTTGGTCTTGGTTGTTGCTAATTGGGTGAATGTGAGCATTGTGATGGTGTGCGTTATTGGGTTCTCCTTGAACGTTGCTTTTGAATGTGTCAAGGAGTGTTGATTGATTGATGGGAACATAACAATGAACGCAATGAACTTAATGAACGACAAATACGGAGATGGATCCTACAAGGACCACTCCTTGGCAATCTTGAATCATTTACTAAATTCTCACTTAATGGAACAATAATGAACATGTGAGGAGTGTTGTGGTTCGATGTCGTAAGAGGGTACCATTCAAGGGATTGTGGGAGTTTATCCCCAACCCTTGTGATTATGGCTGCAAATAAACAGAGCCGCTCGTGAGCTTGGCTCAGCTCATCTCGATAATGGCTCGGCTCGGCTTGACTCGAAAGATTAGTAAATGAGCACGAGCCAGATTATCTAGCTCGTTTAATAAACGAGCCGAGCACGAGCTAGTCAAGGCTCAGCTCGTTAGGGGTTCACAAATAAAGCTCGGCTCGATTAGGACTCAATAAAAGCTTAATATGGCTCGATAAGAGCTCGAGTAGCTAAATTTATTATTTTTATGTACAATTTTAAAAAATAAAAAGTGAGTTTTAATATTTTTTTGGACTAATACTTTTTTTAATAATTTATATACATGCAAAATTTTATATTGAAGTATTATAAAAATTTTATTTATAGTTTTAGAATTGTATTCAAGGATAAATCTATAATATTTTAAACATATTAAAGCTCGTGAACAAGCTTGAGCTCGACTCATGCTTGGGTCTGCTCGGCTCGAGCTCGGCTCGTCAAACTTTTTGGAGGCTCGGCTCGAGCTCGAGCTCGGTAAAAATTTCATAAACAAGCCTGAACATTTCAATACTCGACTCGGCTCATTTGCAAAACTACTTGTGATTGATATCGGTACCTGGATATGGACTATGTCTCGGCACGTTACCATGAAAAGTGTTGTTTTGTGGGTTAATGGTGTCTATCCGGGTTTAGAAAGGAGTTTGCCCTA